>PVJA010006026.1:61168-75866 GCA_004027025.1 Myocastor coypus
AAAAAAAAAAAAAAAAAAAAAAAAAAAAAAAGAGTAAGAATTACTTTAACTCTTGGCCTGTTAATATGCCTATCTAGGGGCCTGGCAGGATGGCTCAGTGGTCTAAAGCGCCTGCTTAGGAAAGCTTAGGCAGCGGCAGGGACCACGGTTCGATCCCTGGCACCACATGCTGTGCCAGACCTGCCCTCAGGGCAGGCTGAGCCGGCCATAAAAATAAATAAATAAATAAATAAATAAATAAAAGTTCTGAACAAGAAAAAATAAAATAAAAAATTATTTTAAAAAAGTATGCCTATCTATGTATCTATCTATATCTATCTATCACAGATAGCATGTTTGCAAAGGTAGTAGTACCAATTTATTTTACATTTCTAAAAACATGTCTTTTTCCTCTGTTTGTTTTTTGTTTTTTGTTTGTGTGTGTGTGTGTGTGTGTGTGTGTGTGTGTGTGTGTGTGTGCATGAACGCATCTAGAATTGAACTCAAGACCTTGCACTTGTCAGGCAGACATTAGACAACTGCACTGAGCTATCTCCCCAGTCCTTTGGTTCAGTCTGACACTAGCTTTACCTCTCTCCAGGCTGTAAGATGGCCCTGTCTTCAGGAAAGAAGGCAGGAAGCCTGCCCATGCCTGTTTTGTCTATAATCTATTACTTCTTTAATTTCTCAAAATATTTTTTCATCTCAAGCTTGACTGCTTGCATGGCTAAACCAATAGACTGTTGCAACTTTTGTTCCAGTACCATTTTTCTTTCTTTGTAATCAACTTATATTTTTCAAAAACTGTTTCTTCCTCAATGTCCTAAAATTTTGCACTTACCTTAAAACCATTTTTGGTATGTGTTTCAAATATTTGAATTATATCTTCCTGTTAATTCTTCACAGAAATGTCTAAGACATTACCAGAAATTATATTATTAAAATATTGTTTTATAATTTATGGTAGATTATTACAATTTATCAGAATATTCAATATGAAAACTTTCCTACATGGTTTATGGGGAAAAACAATTTAAGTAGCTTCCACATTAAAATGTTTATTCCATTAATAACTTAATAAGTGGCAGTTATTAAGTAAAACCTATTTAGGATGCTTTTTCCTTTGAAGATTTTTCCTATTAATAATATCGAAATTCTTTATAATTTTCTTTTTTGGAGAAAACACTCCCATTTTGTACTCTATTACAGAGAATTATGTCTAGGCCATTCTACTTTCAATACGTTGACTTCCAGTAGGTATTTCAAGTTACTTCAGACTTGAATTTTTCCTTGCAAAAGAAATAATGTTCATAAATTTATCTTACTTTGAAGAAATTTTTACTGTTATCAAGGTTTGTATTGTTATTTGCCTAAATTTCTGCATTTGCTACTCTGTGTGAATACTATATCCATTCTGTTGTTCATCTCTTATCCACCTTTCCATAAAAAAATGTGTTCTCTGTGTGGGTGTGTATATATATATATATATATATATATATATATATATATATATATACATATATTATATGTTCTTGTTTTAAATGCATTTCATTTGTAAATGTATTAATTAAAAATAATAAGTATGCTATTTTATAAAATTATATCTCTCTTTTAACTCTTATTTTCTATATTGTGCTCTTCGTCCTCTAGCAACTCCTACAAAAATCACTGCCTGGTAGTTTCTGAAAATTTCATATATGTATAATGTTTTTGGTTAGCATGTATATATTAGTCATACTCACTGGTACTAAAACTAATGATAATCAATCAGGAAGTAAGAAAAATGGACTGAAAAGAAATCTTACTTCACAGAAATTAAACTTAAGTTTATATACATATCTACATATCCTTGTAAGGAATAATAAAGAAAATATTTAATACATATTTCTATGTAAAGAAGTTGAACATAACATAAAGATTTCTTTTGAGCCGGGCGTGGTGGCGCACGCCTGTAATTCCAGCACTTGGGAGGCTGAGGCAGGAGGATCGGTTCGAGTTCGAGACCAGCCTGGGCTACAAAAGTGAGCTCAAGGCCAGCCTGAACTGCATAGTGAGACCCTGTCTCAAAAAGACAAAAAAAAAAAAAAAGATTTCTTTTGAATGTAGCCTACCTTCGTATTTTTACTTATTAAAAACAATGAATTGCGTGACACATAAAAACAAATTTTGTAATATATGACTTTGTCAGAAGAGGTCTAATTAGATGTATCAAACAACACTCTTTTGGCCAAAACAGTGAATTAAAAATTATAGTGCAGTGAATGTTGTAGAAAAGCCTATACCACTGAGTAGAATTCAGAAAAAAAGAGAGGAAAAGGAGACATTCAGAAACGTTCATGGCTTGGTAACAGAAAAAGAAGTAGATTTAGAGGGAGTAGGAAATTTAAATGACCTTGAGAACAATGAAAGAATGAATAGCACATTGGAATCAATTTAATGGATTCAAAAGAATAAGTGAAGGACTACGGGAAAACCAAAGATGGTAGCATGTTCCGTAATAAAAACATAGCTCCTAGAATTCTAAGTTCCATTTTAAAATTTAAACACAATACAAGAATTTCTTGGGGGAGTGAAAGAAAACAAAACAATGTCAAATATCAACAACGCAATACGTAAAATAAATATCAAGAATTACATAGTGTCTTTAAAAAAATTGTGAAATACATCCTTAGCAACTGTGATGAAAGAGCTCCATATTCAAAATTCTGTTTTCTTTATAATTGTGAAAGTTGAGCTCTTTTAATGAGTAGATACAATTTGCCTTCATGCTGAATGTGGTATGGTGCATGTGTTTGATAAACTTTCTACTCTTGTATTTAAACATAGACTTGGATCAAATAGTAGTATTTAAACTGGTTATTTCTTCATTTATGTCATGAACCTCCATTGATTATACGTTAAAATTTTTGATCAGACAGGAACCTAAAACAGCACAGAAAATTGATTTAGATTTTTGCTTTAATTTTGTAGGTATTTAGTACATGGTCTACAGGGTCTCACTACAGATCGGACTTGTAGTGATCCTCTTGTTTTCAGTCTCCCAAGCACTGGGATTACAGGCGTGTGCCATCATGCCCAGTCTCAATCGCCATCTCAGTGCACCCCCAGGGGAGGGGGAGAGCAGGACCAGCACAGTGGGCAGGAATTGAACCCTGGTGTTTACCTCTGCCAGAGCAGGTGCTTGAATCTGCTGAGTTTTCTGGCTGGCCCACAAAATTGATTTTGAAATGATATATGTAGTTTTATTTTTTTAAATATACAGTATAACTCATGTTTCCTAAATGTTATAATGGTTTTAAATATTTATAGACCTGTCATTCCATGAATCTAATTTGTGCACTTCAAACTTGTGCAAGAATTTAAGACTTTGAATTATTAAACAGAACTGCTACATCTTGATGTTTTATTTAAGGATTACATACCTGATTTATACTCCTTAGCATGTTTATGCCATTGTTAGTTATTTGTACTTCTGCTTTTAAATTACCGATATTTTTCTGAATTTTATTCACCAATTGTGATCCTTTTATTGCAAATCTCTGTATTTTGCTGCCATGTCTGTAAGATTTCAATCATTGCATTACTTTGCTGACATCACTTTGTGTCTTTGTTCATCACTGGATATCTAAGCTCTTTGTTCATAAAATAGTAAATCAGGGAAAACAGCACTGAAAAGTTATTTGCTGTATGCGAAGCTACTGCTTCTTAGTGTGGACTAATGTTTTCTCAGCTGATACTTTAAATCTCAAGTAGGTAATACAATTAACAGCTATAAAAGCTACCAGTAAAATCAGTATTTATCAGTTTGTTATGTAACCTAGACACATTATAAATATTGAAAGAATGACATGGTTTGCAGGTGCTGCTTGATACTGGAATATCAGACGTCTTCTAATATCTTCAGCCTACTGAATGATCTTTGTGTACTCTTGGACACATGCAGGTCCTTCATGGCTTTTAGAGCGTCGTCTATATGTGCAGCAATTTATTACCATCTGGTATCTTCTCACATTTATTCTTCTCTTCATTAATCTTAAAATTCTCCACTTAAACTGTACACAGACTTGTGCTCATCTATCTATCTTAAACTAGCAATTCCGAAAAAAAATGATTTTATGTCTCTGGAGTTTTAAGCCTTACTCTGAGTATTAAAATGACACACATGTACATTCATGCAGGAGATATTGCTTCATGATTAAAATTGAAAAGAGTTTAATAATTTTTAAGAAATTGCTTTACATGAAAGAGCTTTAGGAATTCTGGACCAAACAAGAAAAGAGAAATCACAATTTGTTTCAACAAAGTGGATTTCTTTTTTTTTTTTTTTTTTTTTTTTTTTTGTCTTTTTGATACAGGGTCTCACTATGCAGTTGAGGCTGGCCTTGAGCTCACTTTTGTAGCCCAGGCTGGTCTCGAACTCGTACCGATCCTCCTGCCTCCGCCTCCCAAGTGCTGGGATTACAGGCGTACGCCACCACGCCCGGCTTGGATTTCTGAAATACAGTTTATCTGGGTTTTATTTCCCAATGAAATTCCTTCAGTACCTCAATAAATGGGAGAGATAAAGAAATAAATTCTACACAATGTAATTGACATGTTAGTATTTACTTATAAATTGCTCAATATATGTGTTGAAATAAAATGATTGTTGATAAGTGATAATTTTCAGTTGATAGAAAAAATCATTAAATATAAAATCTGGTGTATTGTTTAGGGCACCATCAATCTAGTCTATAAATTATGATAATAGACTTAATATGTGGCGCAGACTTCATTTTATGATTAGAAACTAAATGACTAATGTACCATCCTTAATATAAAAAAGAACCGTGACATTTATTCTAAATTTGAGGAGAACCTACCACTTACAATGATAGAATCCCTTGACCGTTCATTTTAAGATGAACCGTTTAAAACTGCTACCCATAATTTTCACTGGTGTCAAGTGTGTTGATGAATCTCATAGCACAGATTCCTTCTAGTCCTGTATATTCCATGTGCATCATATACTAGACATGTAAGATTCTAACAGAAAATATTAGAACTCTGACAGGAAATGGAGCTTTAAAACTAGGGCTCAGATTAAAATCCACATAATTCATGTGCAAACAAATGGGTGTAATCATTTATAGATTACCAAAATTTTATTATAATGAAAATGCAAACGACTAATTATCATAATTTATTTCATCTTTTAAAATATGAAATAATGCTATTAAGAAAACTGTTACTTAAATGAAATTATTGCTTTGTATTATTTTAGGCAAGGGTCTACAAGGTATTCAGGTTCTCATTACTGGATCGGACTCATAGTGAGCCGCCTGTTTACAACCTCCCAAGAGCTGGGATTACAGGCACGTGCCACTACACTCAGTTTCAACTGCTGTCTCAGTGTTCCTGGGGGTGGGGCTGGCATGGTAGGCCTAGATATGGAACCCCAGACCCCTGTGCCTGCTTGCAGGTGCTTTAATCCGCTGAGCTATTTGGCCAGCCCCGAAATTATTGTTTTGAAATATAACTTGCTAGTATAAAATAGAAATCTTCTTTGGTAACCATTCTTTAGTTATTTTTTTAAATTATTTTATAAATGTTATACAAGCAGTAACCTATTTTCTCAATCATGTCATTCTACTAATTGAAAACAAAACACAATTTTTTAACCTAGTTCCGTAATAAGTAAATACAAATTGATGTCAGATTGGATCTTATGAAGTGATACTAAGGTTTTAAAATTTCTTAACTAATTTTAAATTATGTATGAAATATAAATAATTAAAAATTAAGTAATTATATATTTATCAAAATCTTATAAAACTTTAAGGTATCATATTACAGTAAATACTAATAAGCTGCTATTTACATAATGTGATACATTGTTACATTTCCTTATACATATATCAGTAACGTCAATCCTGATACTAATTCCAAGAGACGCCAGGAGCACAAATGCATAAGTCTTCTTTCAGGGGATTTAACTGATGTTGAATGTGGATGATTTAATTAAAAATATGCAATGAACTATGCCATGAAGCAATGCTTGAAACCTCTGATTAAGCAGGTTAAATGACTGGTGATTGTCAGAGAACATTGAATAAGACACACTAGGTTACAGAGAAAGGTGGTCTCATGAGCAAAAAAGCCTAAGAATTATTGAATTATACAAACCTAATCAATTTCTTTTAAGCCATTCTGGAGCTTTAATTTATTAAACTAAGATAAACTAATACCCAATCCTCCTGATTTTATTAACCACAGAGTTCTTTCTCCACACTAGAAATAATCATCTAATGATCATAGAAGCTCTTCTCATACATGCTGTGATATTTATACTCTATGAGTATTATAGGAAGAACCACATTTAAATCTTTGCTCGTGCCCAAAGTTCTATATGGCATTAAATATATTGGGGAAAATACTGATTTATCAGAATATATAATAACATTGAACATTTGCATCTTAATAGCCTTATTTTAAAAAGTAGCATGATTATTCACACTTATTCATGAAAACAAAATTGACAAATCCTCATCTCAAAAATGTAAGCCAGGCCAATAAAGTACAGATAGCACAAAATTGCAAAATATTTGAACTTCCTTTTCATGTGTTGCAATAAGTTATATTGAAAAAGGATAATTTAAAATAGCATACATGAAGAAAGTAAGATAGAGATGGTCATTTCAACAACAGATGACAGAGAAGCGGAAAACATCATAATAGGCCTTTGAAACAGAAAACGTGAACATATGGCATGCGTAATGAAAATTACTTAATGACTCACTAACTGCCTAAGGCAGCTACTGCAAAGAATATCATGACTGTGACTTCCAAAACAACCGAGGAGACAGCACACCCTAGTAAAAGGAAGTTACTTTTACTGCTTCTTTTGCAGCTAGAAATATCTTAGTGAAATAATGTATAGATAGAGGAACTATGCCCCTTTCAAATGAAAATGTAGCATCTATTGTCTCTTGTTCCTGTCCTGCCTCCTATTTTTCTGGTCTGGGACAAGACATCCTGGTGGAGGTTCCTCTGCAGTGAGCTTCTTTTAACCATGAGGATGAAAATCTTCCTGAAGAATAGTGTAGAGGGTAGAGGGAAGATGTCAAATTCCTTGCTAGTGACTCAGCACTATTGTAATCTTCCTAATTTAAGTTAACCAGAAGCATCATCCCGTATTATCTAAGTAGCCCTTTGGTCTAGTTCCTTATTACTCACAGAAGAATGTATCTTTTAAACCAGGCTTTGAACCCCTTATTAAAGTCAAGGTAAGATAATCAATATTAATAATAGTGTTCTGAAAAGATTATAGAAAATGTTACTTCTTTTAAAATTTAGGATTAAAAAAAAAAAAAAAAAGAGGAGCCGGGTGTGGTGGCTCACGCCTGTAATCCCAGCACTCGGGAGGCAGAGGCAGAAGGACAGGTGCAAGTTCGAGACCAGCCTGGGCTACAAAAGTGAGCTCAAGGCCAGCCTCAACTGCATAGTGAGACCCTGTCTCAAAAAGACAAAAAATAAATAAATAAATAAATAAATAAATAAATAAAATTTAGGATTAAAAATTACAGGCAGCTAGAATGATTACATCATGATTTAAAATTTCCATGGAAGAAATCAAAGTTTTCTAAAGTAGTGACAACAACTCAATAATTGAGAAGAGATCAATATTCATTCCATAATATAAATATATAGGCCGATCTATCCTGTTTATTATAGAGATATTCATATGCAGTTAGTTCAGCGTTTTCAAATTATTATCATGAGCACGTTGACAAAGTGATATTTACACCAGGACACCAGGGAGGTAGCACAACAGCTACAAGATTCTTCCTGGCAAGCACAAAGTCCCAAGTTTGATCCCCACTACCGAAAAAAATAAAATAAAATAAAATAAAATAAAATAAAATAAAATAAAATAAACAAGAGTGACATTTACTTTAAGCTTCGAATTATTCAGTTTCAATATATAAATGTTAATTTTTCAAACAACTAACTTTCCTGCTCACTTTTAAGGATCTATAACTCGCTATTGTCTACTAAATATCCTCACACATTTTCTGTCTGTAAATAAGCAAGTTCTACTTGGGCTAATGCTGATTCACTTTTATGATCAACTGCTTTTGCTTTCATTTGAATTTCTCCTCTCACACTGCTTTGAAAATCACTTTTGCACCTATTTTTCCTGCTCTGTAATTTCTAACACTCCATTATTAGGTTGATATTGGCCATAATGGGAATACTAGAACCATAAGCAGAGTCAAAATTTAAAACAAAATCTTTCACTACCAGAGACAATCATTACCCAATTGCTTCCCTATCAGTCAAAATACACAAAATATTGTGTGTATAACCACTTGAAAGTTAACTTTATCCAGGATTCACTAGAACACAATGCTATTAATTAGTTGGTAATTTTAGAGCCAAAAAAAAAAAAAAAAAAAAAAAAGTTAGCACTCTACGTAGTGAATTACAGGAATTATTACACAAGAACATTACAATAATATGCCATTGAGCATATTATTTAGTGTGTTTGGATGGATTGGGAGAGCTTAATGAAATGAAAATGATCATTTTCAATGGTCATTAATATATTTGATGGTAAACTGAAATTGTGAATAAATAACTAAAGATAGATAGGTCATCTTCAAAATTTAGGATTTCCTGCTAGCTTGTTTTTAAAACTTTCATTGAAGTATAAAATTAACTACATCAATAAGCTGATTCATATCCCAGAAACTATTTTTCAAGTTAAATTAAGTTATAATGTTTACAATAACTTGTTTAAACTATTTAATGTATATTATCTTGTTTTTTTATTAGTAAGGGAGTTAAAATACCTCAGTATAATCATCTATTGGCAGAACCTCGTAAGATTCTGTATAGGATCTTTAGAGGAAAGTAACAACATTGGTTGTCATAAATTCAAATAATTTGACAAACATCAAAGTAAAAGATGAAAATTTTATACTACACTTAAACATAGAATACATTTTTGGTTTTTTTTTTTTTTTTTTACATTTTTGAAGTAATACATAAATGTATCCTTTCTATAATCCCATTAGATGAATACTAATACCAGTTTTTCTAAAATACACAATCTTTCAATCAAAATAAATCAAGAGTGGCTTTAAATTGAGAATAATAAGGAAATAGGTTCACATGACTGTCACATAGCATGACAGATCTGTCCTATGACTTTATTGCATGCAATGTCAGCTATATCTTTGCAAGTGGAGCACCCAACATGAAGAAGAAAGCTTCCTTTAAGTAAAAATGAGCATAATTTACATTTGAAAAAAGTCATTTCTTAGCCTTACACATCAGGAGCAAGTGGTTGACTCATAATACACTTGCTAAGGATTTTAAATGCAGTAAGTCCTGCGTGCAAAGCCCAAGGCTGACTATAGGAGAGTCAGTCGGGTGGCCAGCTAGTGTCTAAGACTGGAAAATGAAACGCACTATTCTTTTAAAAACTGGATGCTTGAAGAGAAAAGGATGTCACAAGTAAGATGGTGAAGTTAGACTCAAAAGGTAACATTTCAGTTTTAGCATTGTTTGGATCTTTAAATGGACTTAAGTAACAGGTGGTTGTCAGGTTTGAACACAAATAAATAACAAAGCTGAGCAACCGTAAACATGCAAGGCACAGAAGTTTTGTTTTTATTATCTACAAAGTTTAACTAAGACATTTGTTTCATAAGAGCTTTCATAACATTTAATAATTTGTGGGCTTTCTATTTTTCCAAATAAAACTCTGAAATATCTACTGAATATATAGCCATTCTATTGTATTCCAAAATTAATCATAGTTTTTTTTTTTTAAAAATCTGTGTATACACTTTATATTCCTAAAACAACTGAAGTACGTTTGGAAACCATTCATGAATTTAATTTTCAGCTAAAAAATCCAAATTAATTTAAAGTATCAATCCAAATTGTTAAAACATCTAAACAAATATTTTAAAAAACTCTTCTCCAGTAGAAGATTTAAAATATTATTTTACAATGTCTAATTTTAAAAATGAAGGGTTAACTGAAAATTAAAATACTATAAGCACTGTAAATAAATATGTATTCCAATGAGTGAGAAACATCACATGACAATGTATAAACAGAATTTTCATTATATTCTATTTTTATTTTTTCTGTAAAATCATTTTAGTCATATCTGTTTCCAAAACATATCTTCAGTTTACCCAAATGCTAAACTTATATTGAAATATACCTCCCAGCAACACCACCCCCATTCTCAGTACCAAAAAAAAGTAAGGGAAGCGGGTAAACACTTACCTAATTTTATTAAGTTAAAATAATATTCAGGTGCATATTCTGAACCAACTTAGATGACAGTTGTAGCCCTATTCTGTATATAATGTTTATCATGCCAGTAACATTGAAGCCTAACATTTCACCTTTGCTTCAAATATTAAGTTCACCAATTTAATAGGAATAACTCCTGTAAATTCATTTAACTCATTTTACCTTCCCAGGTTTAGTAAGAAAGACATGAGAATTAGTAATTTTTACAAATAATTTGGAGTTATATGATCTGTCATAAAGAATAATAGGAAATCATGTTATAGGCAGCCTGGGAAGAAGGAACCTAATGATAAGAAATTTTTAATACCAATAACTCTACATTTTCATAATGCCTCTTATTAGAAAAAGATTAACTTATAATATTTAAAATTTTTAAGCTTTAGAAATTAATGAAATCGTTTGTGCTTTCATTTATTTTACTAATTCTGTTTATATACAAAATATAGACTATCAAGCTTTTTCTAGCAAATATATTGAAAGTCATCTATTTGGGAAATCCGTTATATTTGTCATGAAAAGAAAATCTCTCTCTCCACGTATATGTAGATAATCAACAGGATTGATATGAAAATAATTTAATTTGAATGACATAATTATGTAATGAAATGTAAAAAAAATTATAGCAATTAAGGTGTTGTGACATGCTCTAATGAATGAAGCTGTACTGGTTGGTGATGCTGTATCTCCTACTCATTAATTATTTGGACAGAGTGCATTATATTTGACTTAGTATGAAGAAATACAGTCATAAATTACCTCTAAATATTTTGTCTGTGCATTTTCATTTAGTATTGATGATGTTTCTTTCATATCAATGATTTATGAAAAAAACCAGACCAAACCACAACAGTTAGCATTTGGTCTCCAGATAATCTTAAGATATAATTCTATTATTTTACCACGTACCGGTAGTAATTTTGTGGAACAGAAAGTTAGAATTTCTAGAGAAATGGTTCATAGGAAACCACTGTGGCTTGCTAGTTCTCCTGTCCGCATTCTCAGCTGATTGGAAACTTTTTTTCTAAAGTTTCTTATTTACAAATTACTGAGAAAGACATACCCCTTATGTGCAGCTTAGTTAGGGAACTTTTCAAAGCAGTAGCTGTTACTATAAAACATATAGCTAATATATGATTCAAAGATTTAGCAGAGTACTTAGAAAAAAAAAAAAGATAACCAAAGTTTTTTTTTTTTTTTTTCTAAAATTAAAAAAGAAGCAAGTAGAAGTGACAGTAACAATATAGTTCAAGTAAACCAAGTGATACATTCTTTTTCTAAATTCGGGTTCTTTCCTTTAAAACCACCTCCAATTTTACAGAAAAAAAAAATGAATTTAAAAAATGCAACAGTAATTCATTACATAGAAAATATCACTAATTTCATTTGTGCTGATGGTGGGAATTAGGAGCCCACTTGTTAATTATATAAAATCATTCTGATGCTTACAAAAGGGACAGCAATAAATAAATATCTCTGTGGCTTTATAACCTGGATATTGTAAACAGGCCATATGCACTGGTTTCCTTCTTTTTTTCTTCCAATGATTTTCTCCACATTATCTAAAATTCCAGAGGATTACATACAGAAGTGTCCATCTGGCATAACACTTACATCAAAGAATCTGTGACTACATGACAACTTCAAACTCTAATACTAATTTGGGCATCATGTCATTAAAGATGATCAATATTACTCTCATTCACTATATTTCTCAGGAAAATTGTCCTTTTAATAGAACAGTACTCTGTAGCAAAACACTGAGAAAGAACAATACTTTAGCGAATACTGAGTTTTCTCTTCATCTTTGTTTTACTGGCCTCTGACAGATGCTATTATTTCAGTGTTTAGGGTTACAATAAAGATTGGACTGCTATTGGCTAGTCATAAAAATGAAAACATTTCACAAAGAACATTTTTTAAAAATCGGCTGTATTGGGAAGCTTAAATTCTGAAGATATTGTTTAGAACCATGTTTCCAGGCATCTTTATTTTTAGAAGAAAACACCAAACTGGGGATGGAACTTCCTAGAGCCATTCCTCAGACCTCTACAGCTTCAGAACATCAAAAACTGCTACCAAGCCCACAAAACTCGAAAGAACAAGTGCATCACTTAGAAGAAAATATTGACTTTTTCCTATCTCATTACATCTTTAAAGACTTATGAAAGAATTTCTTGTGTTTACAATTACAATAAAATAAAATTAAAGAAGGACATAAAAATATGAAATAGAACTCAATTATCCACAATATTGTCCTTCATTTTCTGGCTTCTTAAGTCGGACTTCAATACTGAAATACATACAATTAACATGCCGACAATTGCTAAAGAAACTACTGCGTGGCCTTTTCTGAATCTTCCAAAGGGGAAAAAAATATTCTTAGAAGGATGCTGTATTTCATGACATCGCGTGCATGTGTAGGTGCTCACATGCTCGAGCGAGTACATGTGCTATGTGTTCACCTGTAAAATCATATTCATAAACTAGGTGTGGTGATACACGTATGTAAACCCAGCACTGTGGGAGGGTAAAGCACGAGGGTAGCAACTTAGTAAAGTTCCTATCTATAAAGAAAACATAGGAAGTGTAAGGCAAATAATCAGTGGATATCTTTGGCTTGAATAACCAGTACTATAAAAAAAATCATTAGGAACAATTCTTTGGTAGCAAATATAAAAATGGGATAGCATTAAATTTCAAGTGCTTAGCATTTGAAAATTTCTTAGTCACCCTATACTAATGCTGAATTAGCATGATTAGCTTTTGCGATTTTCTGAACTAGACACTGTAAACTCTAATTGGAAATGTATCACAGAGGGTTTCTGTAAGCAATCAGTTGCTGACTGGAAAGATATTATCGAGTGGCCACATTTAACAGCAGCTAAAGAGAGAAGCAGCCTTTCTGCTCTCTTTGGGAAGAAATTCAATTCTAGGAAGGAAAGGTACAGAAACGCTTTATCCATAGCATTTGAACAGCAAAAATGGACTGTGAAATGGCTGTTCTCACATTTACACTTTATTTTGACCTAACGATCATATATAATAATTGGGTGTGTGTGGATGCAGCTCAGAGGTGTGAAGCTTTGTCCTAGTTTGAGTGACATTGTCAGAGCGGGACACAGAGCAAACAGGGAGGAAAAGGGAGAGAAAGGGAAGGATATACGTAGTTGTCAAAGATTGTCAAATATAATTATCCATAAGAAATTACAACAGGTGCTTGATTATAGAGATGATAGAAAAAGCACATTAGCCTTACCTTAGTCCACTTTTTCTCAAATATTTTATCCTTGTAATGCCTAGTATAATTGTAAAATTGAGTGGAGAAAAATATGCTTACTTTTCCTTCTGATTATTGGAATTTTCTCCCTCCCGTTAGATAATTTCAATCAATGTTCCTAGTGCCTAATTTATCTAAATATCATCTTCACCATAGGTTAAAAAAAAGAAAAAAGAAAAGTGAAAAAAAAAAAAACCTCACTGATTAAGCTTAGCTTCAATTATTCATTCTACTGTGACAAACTAACCCCTTCCCCCACCCCTGATTAGTAAGTTGAGGTCTACTTTACAGCCTTGAGCATTCCTGAAACACTAAAAATAAGGAGAGATATTATTTTATAATTGGTTTAACAACAAAATTGAGGAAAAAATGTTTAATGTAGAAGAGGTCCTGATGCCTCTGGAAACATTTCATCCATAGTTTAAAAGTTCACTCGGTTTTCATGCATTTTGCCTTTTAGGTTTATTATTTGGACAAGTTTTTTAATCCATAGTCAATTATAGCTATCATTTCCATATGTGTAAAAGGCATATTAGTAGAGTACCACTTACTTCGAACCCAATTTTCAGCCAATTGTAAGAAAATTGCTAAATGGGAGTAGGAGTAACAAATGGGCTTGCTGACAATTTGCTTTAAAAAAAAAATGACGCATTAAAAACAAAAGTAAAATCCATCTAAAATTATGTTATAGAAATGAAAAACTAATTATTGCCTGAATTGTTATTTCTACTATTATTTTCTGAATGGAGTGGCCAATTTGGTGGAATATGCACACAACAAATGGGCACTTCCTTTTGACAGGATGGCAGCCTTTCTGGCTAATTCAACACCAAACATCTCACCAAAACAGTTGTCCATCTCTAAGCACACAATAATTCACTGCTGCCCTTCATGCACTGTACAGGAAATGTCACCCATCACTGTGTCAGGACTATAAAAGCTCCTGCAGACTAGTCTGGAGTCAAGATCAAAGTTGTTAATGTGAGCACTTTGGACATAGTTTTCCATAGTCACTTAAATGATCTAAAACACTGGGTTTAGTTAAAGTTAAGTGTAGAATGCATTTTTTAAAATGCAAAGTCTCTAAATAAGGGAACAGTCATATCACCCCAAGACCACAGGTCA
>PVJA010006027.1:0-69356 GCA_004027025.1 Myocastor coypus
AGGGGGAGGAGGGAGGGGGAGGGGAGGGGGGAGCCAGCATCTCCCGACACCTCACTATCTGCTCTTCCACTGAGGGACCGGAGGCTCTAGGAGCTGCAGTCACATCCTACTTCTTTTCTAGCTTCTCCTTCCCAGGAAAAGAGTTTGAAAACCCAGAGGCTGCTCAGCAGTGTGGAGGAGCAAGCCTGGGCTCTTCGCAGTCAGGCTTGCTCGCCCTAGATAAACTCATGGGCAACAGGAAACGCCAAGCTCGCCCCACAGGCCGGAAGTAGCCGCTCCTTCCTTCCGAAGCTTCACTTGGGAAACACGGGTCCCAGCATGAGTAGGCCATGAAGCCAGCCTCAGTCGGCGAGGTGGAGGTCAGGCGGGTGTGCATGGGCTCCTGCCGCAGGGTTCAGAAACCAAGGGCAACGCAGGAGGGGCCCGCCCTGCCTGCCTCGCGCTCTCTGGAACCTAAGCTGCTCACAGTTCCTTAGATTCCTGATCAGGAACCTTCATGGCGGGGAAGGATGGTTCCTGTTCACACCAGCGATTCTAACGTTTTTGCCTCCCGGGGCCTCCTTTATAAACAGTGTCCTTCAGGCCAAGGAGATAGCTCAGTAGAATAAGCGCCTGCCTGGCAAGCGCTATGGTCCCCCACCAGCACCGCAAGGACGTTTGTTCTTCCCCGAGTGCGGACGAATGTCCTCTGCATCCAGCCTTAGAGCGGATGCAGGGTCTGGCTCGGGATCAGCCCCCAAAACAGGCCCTCAAGGAACCACTGGTGCGTCCTGAAAGGGCAGTGACGGCGCTGGGAGCTAATGCTGCAGAGCGGTCTGGGGAGGCCGTGCTCTGCGGAGCGTGCTCTCTGCCAGCAAAGTGGGTGAAGGGGGGCAGCTGAGCGAGAGCTGAGCCCCTGCGTACCCACTCCTAGGCTAACACTGCCGAGGCTGGCGGAACCGAAGGTGCAGCTGTCCCTCGAAACCTGTAGGATGCATTTCGGGGCTCCCGGTGCATGCCCTGGCTGCACAGGCCCTCCTGGTGAAGCAGTGCCCTGTGGCATGTGGCCTGCCCCTGTGCCCATGTGTGCCTCCAGGTAACTGCCATACAGGCATCGTCCAAGTGCCAGCTCCGTGGTCACTGTGTGTACTGTTAAGGGAATAACTGTAAACACAAAAGTCTTCACACAGTGGGGACAAACGCAGTAACTCTTTCCAAATATTCTCAGTCCAGCACGCAGGACCGAGGGTCTGCAGGGCCACCTGGAGCCACAGAGCTTCGCTGGCTGGAGCAGGCCAGCAGGTGATGAGGCAGGATAGGAGGGCGCAGAGAAGAAGCATTCATGAGGATCTGGGCGAGAACTTGCTCCGTTCAGGTAAAGACCCATTGAATTTGAGATGCCCTGCCAGCCGGGAAAATGGATATGGTGTGGGGCTCGCTCCAGGGGGCTCCAGGGGGCTCCTGGGGCCACAGCTGAGCAGTGAGAGCTGACCTAGAGACTGCTGCTCGGGATTTCACAGCATAAGTAATGGCATGAGCTGTCAGAGATGATAAAGATCATTGAATTTAGACAGTTGCTGTAACCATTAATCCTGATAGGTCAGCTTCCCTGGGTTTGGAAACACCTGGGGGACCAGTAGAGCCTGCTCCTCAGCGTGTGGGGCTGGGCCTGAAGCATGAGCTGAGGAACAGCGGCTGGCCTCCCGCCCTCTCCTCTCCGGCCCTGTGTCCCTGCTTTGCCTCCTGGAGGCCAGGAGCGAAGCGGCTCTGCCCCACCACTCTCTCATGGCTCTCTTGCCTGAGAGCCAGTTGAGCCGGGACTGAACCCTCTGCAACTGCCAGCTCCGCTGACTCTCCTCTCCTCCATTCTGGATGCCGGGACTTGGGTCCTCGCAGTGAAAGAAAGGTTGATGAATACTTTGTGAAAGTTCTTTCACAGGATGCCTGTGAAAGTTCTCGGAGCAGTTCATGCTATAACCTCCCTCTTGCTCTCTCCTTGGTATCATGGGAATAAAACCAACAAGCCGCCTTAGAAAATCGTGAAAAAAGTTACTACAAAAAAGCAGAAGAAAAAGATGACTTGGGAACAGTTGGCAGGACAGAACCCATGGGCTGCCCTGGGGGGCGGCGTTTCTGTGGGTAGCTCAGCAGAAGAAGAGAAGCCATAGAAGAAATGGCCCGAGACGGAAGCAATGAAAAGACCACAGAAGTGTGTATTTTCTTGGAACTCAGTGAGAGGGGATGCTTTCTGGAAATAGAGAGTGACAAAGAGAAATTCTCTGCAGGGCTGAGTGAGCCAAGGACTTACCTATGGGGACGGGCCTGGGGCCTGGGGTCTTGGTAAACCAGATCCAGGACAGCTCCTAAGGAGGAAGCAGACTGTGGAATTCAGGAAGAGCAAGATGTGGGGAGAGACAGAGCGATCTGCAGGCGATCCCGGGAGCACTGCTGGCTTGCAGCGGGCTTCTGTGCACTTACCGATGTTCAGCGCCGGCGTTGCTTTGCTTGCTTTTATAGGAGAGAGAAGGTGACAGCAGGACAAGAAATGTTCTGCAAGGGGGAGGGAGAGAGGGTGGCCCAGGTGTGCTGGGAGGACGAGGAGTGGGCAGAGGGCGGCACCCACGCTGCCCACAGGTGCCGGAGCTGGGCTGCCGCCAGGGCCTCTGTTCTGCCTGGAGTGGGGCAAACGCTGATGTCAGATGCACCTGGAGAGTGAAGAGATTTAGAGTCCAGAAGGACAAACT
Organism: Myocastor coypus; assembly: GCA_004027025.1. Lineage (NCBI taxonomy): Eukaryota > Metazoa > Chordata > Mammalia > Rodentia > Myocastoridae > Myocastor > Myocastor coypus. The sequence continues at coordinate 2,724 of PVJA010006027.1, forward strand.
GGCCAATTAAAATCAGCTCCGTCACACACAGCTCTGGGCCCGCTTGGAACCGGGAGCTTTCACCAGCGAGTCACCCTGGAGATTTGGGGCTGCTGTGCTTCGTCCTGTTGCTTGTGCGTTTCTTGGCTGCTTGGCTTTTTGTTTTGGTTCCCTGGCCTTAGTTTCCTATTGCTGTTCTCAGAAGCACAGAAAGGAAGGGGAAGAATTCAGTCCCTGGCCTCTCTCAGCCTAAGACCTGGACGTGAAGAGGTGACTTACACCCCTGCTCAAGCCACCCTCTCCCCTCACAGTGCAGTCGGCAGCAGGCTGTCCTGGGCCCTGCTGAGGATGCCTGGCATCCCCCACGGTGCCACCTGCCCCTCAAGGCAGAAGAGGGTCTCCCTGGTCTCAGTTGCACGGGCGCAAAGGGATGGAAGCTGAACACGCAGGTCACACCTGTGCCTGCATCCTCCAGGGGATGGAGAAGGGCAGCGGGGCTAAGGTTCAGTGCCATCTCCCAGGGAAGAAAGGGAGCCGGGTCTTGGTGTGAAGCCTCTCATGAGAGCAGCTCTATATCTGATGTCCTGTGCACAGCAGAGAACAAGCAGCTGGGCTCACCAGGAGTGACGTGATGGGCCTGGCTTTTCTAAATCCCTGCTACTTACGGAGGTTGCTCTCCGAGGCTGCGTTAGATTTATAGACGGGAATTAGATGGCTTCAAGTGGGGACAGAGAATGTGCAGTGTCAGGAGAAGCGCACACCGCGGCTCTGTAATCTCAGAAGCGCTGCCCCCTCCCCACCCCTAATCACACACTGGAGCTTCGGTGTGGTATGGCCGAAATTATGGGTGCTGCAGCTAATATGGGGGAACTAAAAGGAAATCCTGTGATCACGAGGGACGAGGCATGACAAAATGAAAGAGGAGAAGGACAGCAAACCCCAGACGACAGGGAGGTCAGGAGTTCAAGCCGTTTCCAACGGGAAAGTTCAGACGCGAGTTACACACAGTGGTGGAGCAGAAGGCCACGGAGGAGCTAGCGGTCCTCCTGCGTCTCCTCCAACTACAGTGCCAGAGCAGGCCAAGCCCTCTCTCGTCGCCAGTCGCTGCTCAACCCTGCCATCCCCGAGGAGGACGCTGAGGGCTTTGCTCCCCGCTCGCCAGGGTCCCTGTCCACCATCTGCCCTCCGCCTCTGACAGGGACGGGATCACTTCTTTGCAGGGTGCACAGTGTGACGTGGGGTCAGCCCGGGGCAGCAGAAGAAAGGGACACAGGTGACCACAGTGGCTCAGCCCTGCTCTGCCAAGAAGCAAGTACAGTTGTGGAGGGTGTTCTCTGGTGCGTGCCCGGAGGATGGTGAAGGCGGTGCTGCAGATGCATCTGGTGCACGGGCTTACATGCCTGTGCATGCCTGAAACACACAAAGCGTGCATTGGCTTCCTCCAGTGTAGGAGCTTTGGAAGAGGTGCTGACCGGGCAGTGCAGAGATTGCACTGCCTCAAATCACCTTTGAATTAATGCAGGGCGCAGCGAGCAGGCTGTCCAAAGACCCACACTGTCCACAGTTTAGGCTCTTCTGGCCCAAGAGCGTTTGTGGCAAATGGTTACACTAGAGTAGCACGGGAATATACAGGTAATATGTGAACACATGCGCATGTGGTATGCCAATAAAACTTTATTTACCAAAATGGATGACTGGGCCCTGGAAAGACCCCTCGATTAGTGTTTGAATTTATAAATTAATTCCACTCTGCCTTTCAGCTGAACACTATAGCTTATACAATTCACGTCTGTTAGTAACCCAAAACTTACAGAACATGATTGAGTCTGTGTTAATTATTAATCTACTAATGCGTTACCATGTAAACCTTGTATGTTGCTGTGTTGTAGCACCCAGGAAGTCCCTGGCACGTCGGATGGCTATTCACAGATATTTAATAAGCAGGAGAATAAGTGGAATAGCTTATAAATCAGAAGTTCTTCCCCAAATGAAAGGTAAGGAAATTTCTTTTCCAGAAAGTAGGTATCTAAAATGGAACTTTCCGATTAAATCTTTCGAATGTACCCTTCTTCCATCTACATATCTACACAAATGTCCTGTCCAAAGATGTGTGCCACATGTTTGCGCAGGGGATAGGCTCTCCGTGTTGTAAATCAATAACTGGCTGACTCTGTCACTAGTTTGAGATGGGGGTGACCCATCAGCAGGCAGCTCAGGGCATCCCACTCCAATCCTGTGCAGGTCCCAGATGAAAATTTTGGACTTGGGCAGCGCGGTTCCTCCCGTGGCACCCCTGCTGTAAGATCCTAACTCATTTTGGGGCCATGGGGAGGAGATCTCCTTGGAGGCAGAGAAACTTACTATGTTCGTAGTCATGGGCATTGTTCACAGAGCTGGCAGCCGCCGCAGTGAGCTGAGCCTGCCTGTCCAGGGCCCAGGCCGCCTGCCCTTCCTCCCTGACACCAGCGGCAGCTCAACCTCATCCATCTGTCAGTGGTCAGTGACCGAGTCCGAACTGGGACAGGAGCTATGCTCCAGCCCCTGCATGGTGCTCAGAAGTCTTGGCCACACCAGCGTCCTGCCGAGGAGCAACTCTGGGGCCTCAGCTGGGGGACAGGCTGGTATTGTCTCCACCAATACCCGCCAAAGGAAGTCACAGTGGTAGGTCTGTGCAAAGCTCACCTCTCCATATGCACATGCTCCGAGACACTCGTGCACACACAACAGTCGCACACTTGTGCTCACACACATGTGTGCACACATGCACAAGCACCTGGCTCCTGCCGAGTCACTCTGCTCCTTAGATGGCACACACAGGGCTCTTGACTGCTCCCTCTTGTTCTTCTCCAGTTGAAGCAGAAACCTGGGACACTCCTCTCCTGAGATTTTGCCGTTCTTCTTCACCTGCAGCTTGGAGCAGGTCCGAGCACTGTGCTAAGCACTGCACTAGCCCAGACGGAGCACGGCCTTCTTCCTTTGAAAGTGAAACACACAGCAGAACTATGATGGAGACATTGCCCAGTGGCAAAAGACAGGCAAAGCCCTGGGTTCATTGCTGGCACCACACATGCATGCCCACTTGTGCACATGGACACATGCCTACACATGCATGTACATACACAGGCACACATACAGGCACACATGCACACATTCCAGGACGCCCTGAACATCAGCTCTCTCTGTCACCTCCTGTCACCAGCTGGGGAGAGCAGCCCCTCCACCTCACAAACAGCAACAGCAAAGACTTTCAGTCTCCCTTCCTTCCACCCAAAGGACACACACTGTGGGCTCCAGGTTGGGGAGGCAGGGGCCCAGGCAGTCTGCAAGCAGTGCAAAGTCAGCCTCCTCCGAGGCTGCAGGTGGCCAGGGTCCCCCTCACCCTGTCCCCATCCGTCCCTCTCTCTGCCCTTCCCTCAGGAGCCTCTCCTCCACAGACCACACCCTCCCTGAAGTCATCTTCCACGGCCCCTCTCTGCACTGTAGCCAAGCTGGAACATGCATCTTGGGCTCAGTGCACCCTTCTTCTGCCCTGAGATGAAGCCTTTGTCAGGACCGCTCTCACTGCTCAAGTCTCATCAAGGTAACAGCTTTCCTCACATGTCAGTCACCCACAAAACCCGTCTCAGCTCCTTTGCAGCCTTTTCTGCACATAGCTGCGGACCCCACTCCCATTTGTGAAGAGCCACCTCCCTGGTTCTTATGTGCCGTCTTTCATTTGGTCCTTAACTTCTTTATCCTTTGGTGTCTTATGCAACAGCCCTGGAGCCCTTTAAGCTGTCCAAGTTATGTCTCTTAGCCCTGTGGTCTCGAGGTGCGCATTTTCCTGCAGAAGCTCAGATGCATCCTCTCATGGTTAGGCTCCTCTGCCACAGCATGGTGGCTGAGGTCCAGGCCTTCTCTGCTGTTACTGCGGCCTCAGGGCCCAGGGAGCCGAGGGCGCTCCAGACATATGGGCTAAACGTCGGCATGGCTGAGGAATGCTGGCTTTACCTTCGAGGCGAGGAGCAGCTGCGTGCTCAGCGCACTACTTGCCACCTGTGGGGGTGGCTGGGGTTTGCCTAAAGCCACGCTGGAAGGTGGTGGCTGTGCCCCCCACCCCACACATGCTGGAGACCCCTGCCAGGGCTGCTCACAGCAGTGGGGCTCAGTGCCGCAGTGCCAGAGGCCACATCCACAGAGCCCTGCCGACTCTTGGAGCCTCCAGGGTGCCAGTGAGCTCACAGTGACAGTGCTAGGCAGGCCTGCCACTGTAGGGGGAGCAGAGGTTCCCTGAAGAAGGAATGTCACAGGACCCTGAGCTCCCAAGCTCACCTTGGGAAGAGCACGAATCACCTCGCAGAGCTGCCTGACTGCACACCCCATCTGGGGTGTGGGTTTTTTTGCTTACACAAGGCCCACCCGAGGTCTCCATGCTCCTCTTGCAGCTGTGTCAGGCTTGAACAGAGACCTCTGGGGCACAGGCGGCTGCCTCGAGATAAAAGTGTTTGAGAGGGTGCAAACTGACTCACTGTGAGGAAATTCAGCTCCAAGCTATCAAGGTCTCTCCTGGCTGCGCTGGAGCTCCAAGGACTTGACCGTGGCCTTGGGCGGTGGCTGTGGGCCTCGGTTATCTCTGTCCTTCTGTGGAGCTGTAACCCACGGAGTCCTTTGATCTGAGCAGCGTCCCCACAGCCCTGGAACAGTGGCACAAAAAGTAAAGGCAGATTCTGCCATGGATGTGAACTCAGTCTGCCCTGCGCACCTGCAGTCGGGTCAACTGCCCCATGGGCCTCAGTGTCTTCAACAGAGTGACCCGCTCTGTCACAGCAAAGGACCCCGGCCACATATCTCCACTCAGATCCAGGCATACGTGACTCCTGACATACACGGTGGACAGCGGCTCACTCCCTACCATGGGCACAGAGAACTCTAAAGTAACCGTCATTAGAAATTGTGCCATGGGTGGGCCGGTGAGATGGCTCAGTGGTCTGAAGCGTATGCTTAGGCAAGCTTAGGCAACCTCAGGGACCATGGTTCAATCCCTGGCACCACCTGCCATGCCAGCCATAGGTAACCCTTGGGCAGGCTCAGCCAGCCATAATACAAAAATAAATAAGTAAGTAAAAGAAAGAAAGAAAGATTTTTTAAAAATAAACTGTGCCACACGTGCTCAGCAAGCAGTGTAGTCAAGGGTTTACAAGGAATAGGTTTAATACAGGACACATAATTTATAGGATTATTTTATAGTTGTCACCCAAAGAACCAAATGCAGAAAAATACAGGAGACCCTTCCCCCCTAGAGACCCAAGGAATCCAGCTGAGGGCCTGGATCCAGCTGGTGGTCTGGAGCCCATAGCAGTACCCTGTGCTGGCCTGCTTCACGGGTCTGCTCTGGGAAGGCCCAGAGGTCAGTGGTGGAAGCTAGAAAGCCTGTGCAGTGGGATGACGAAGGGTCTGTGTCAGCAGCTGAGGGATCTGCCCTGGAGCCAGGAAGCCATGCTCAAGGTGAGGGCCAGCGCACCATCCAAAGTACCACAGCGTCCTCGGCGACAGCGAGGACCGGGGCTTCTGTGGCAGCAACGGCTGAGTCTGTATCAGGAAATTCAAGAGGACCAAGAACACACGCGTTCCTCTCCTGCCCTGCTTTTGTGCGTTGACAGCAATCCTCAGGCGGCCTCCACACCCGGCAGCACGCTGAGCAGTTCAGCTGGGTGTCACAGGCCGACCTTAGCTCATCCACCCCACGGGGACCCCATCACAGGCAGCTGTACTGTGACCGTCCGTCGCATCCGTGTTTGCAGTTTTGCCTTCTCAGAGGATCCGGACGTCTCGTGGTTGCGGCAGCCTTGAGGCACGAGGGGAGTGGACACTGAGCGCAGAGAGCCCAGGGTGGAGGCCGACGCTCACCCTAGGGAGTGAACTCAGGCTTGGGCAGGGCTAGCCCAGCGAGGGTGGGGCAGCAGGCCTGAGGAGCTGCAGGTAGGGAAGCTGTGAATGCCGGTTCTCCAGAGAGAGCGGCCTCCCAGCAAGGCCCGCTGGCCCCTTTGGCCTCGGGGAAACCGCTTTCCGGGGTGCCTTTGAGCCGCCGCCGCCACAGCCCACGTAGAGCGTGCGCCTCCCCTCCCAGGCAAGAGCCCTTCCGCCTCCCGGTCCTCTCGATCTGCTCCTCTCTTCTCGCCTGCCCACCCCGGGGGCTCCTGCATCTTCTCTCTCTCGTTCGCTTGTCCTTTGTAAAGCCTCTGCCTGTGAGGTCACAAAACACGCCTCACACGGCGGCCTGTCCTCTGCACCCCTCCGTGGCGAGGTGGGAGTCAGGACCTCTTTCTCTTTCCGGGCTGGGCGGGGTTCTGTGCATAGAGCCCCCATTCTGCTTTCCCCTCCGGTTCCCCGGGAGACCCTTGGGTCTCCGCACCCCCAGCTTGCCTGTGGTGCACAGGCGCAGACACCACTGTGGGCGGGGCCTGCAGCTCCGCAGGGGTAAGCGAGCCGGTGCCCACTACAGCTTCGTTTCTCGGGGTGCCGCACCCCCTCCCCGAGGCCGCTCCGTGTGCATCTGCACCAGCAGCGCGCAGGTCCTCCTCCCACGCCTCCATCTTCTCTGGTCCTCTGCTGGCACTGCCGGACTACCAAGGCGGTCCTGACGGGCACCTCCCAGCAACTTTGCTGTGCAGACCGCGGCGACGGTGGCCCCTTTCCGTACACCTGCTGCCCGTTCTCATTCTGCTTTGCAGGAACATCTATTTAGGTGAAGATACATATTTAAAACACGAGAGGACAAAAGAAGAAAAGGCGCTCAAGGACAGCACTGCCTAGGGAATATAGGAGCTGTTGAAATACCCCAAGCCTAGCGTCTAAGCACGTTGAGATTCTGGTAGAAAATTATTAACTATTCCCTCCTTAGTGGCCCTACCTGACCGCCACTGAGGAAAGTACCCAGGGCAGGAATCTGACCATTCAAACCCCAAACCTGCCCGGTGACCTGTGGTATTACATGGAAGGCAGCCCCTGGCCTGGGGCGGGGGGGCGACGACAACGACGACAGTTTGCGGTTTAATGTAGATACGAAAAGGTTCTTGGCAGTTGACGCTGAGCGCCGGCATGGCTCCTCAGTGCTCCTGGATCTCTGCTCACAGAAACAGCGCAGAAGAACACCTGGACAGGAGAACTGAACCGCACAGATGGCACTTGTACAACTGTGCCAGGGCGCCCGCAGAAACTCCCGAACCAAAGGCACAAATTAAAACAGAGCAAAATGAAAGTGTGCAGGAAAGGGTAAGATGGAGCTTCTGCAAGCCGGAAGGCCTTGGGTAGTGTAGCGGAGGGGAGCGGAGGGGCTCGCACAGCTTAGGGACGTGGCCTGTATCCTGGGGAGGCGCTGCTCTGCGCATCACGAGCCTGGGGAAACAGCAAAAGTCACATTTCAAGGTAGTGGCTCCTCTGGACACATCAACTGTTTGCACACCATCTAAAAGTCTGAGAACCATAGCCAGGGAGTGTCTCAATCTAGAAAAGAAAGAGACGCAAGGAAGTAAGAGCAGGATTGGAGGAATGGAGCACAGGGCCAGCTCATGCGCGCTGACCCACGTCTACTGTGTACTCCAAAACGACAGGACGAGAAGCACCGTGAAAGCAAGGTGGAGACTGTGACGGGTCAGCAATCCCTGAAGGTCCAAGGAATCCTCCTGGACCTTTGCTTTCTACCGCCCCTGACTGCTATATGCACGGGATTCCACACTATGGGGAGACTTTTAGTTACTCATGGAAATGAACGGAGCTAGAGGTTAGGAGGCCGGGGCGTGTGGCTATTCTCCGCTGCTCCATGAAATTCCCCCAGACGCTCCCCACACAGCGCCTGGGCAGTCTAACATAAAACAGAGGTCTACATTTAAAAAATCATGGAGTCATTGATTTTTGTATGCAATTATTGAAAAGAATGTTTTTCATTAAAATGCTGGCTTCAAACATGGTTTAGATTAAGTCTTAATAAGCATCAAAGATCGCTTTATGTCAAAATGGAATCCAATAAACTTTCTGAAGAACATTGTCATAAAACAATGTTTCGATTCTGCGCGTAATATTGACGAGGAGGGAGGGCCTGTCGAGGCTGTGGACGAGCTGGCCATTTCTTTCTTTGTTTTACGATGCCTTCTAATTTGGTTGCTAACGCATTATAGGAGTCCCCAGCGTGTGTAAAAACAAGCGAGTTAGCACCCGACCTGGCACCTTTCCCAGTAGATACTCTCTGTGTGCGCGAGGACCTCTCCCCAGCCATCCGGAGCTGCCAGTCAGGTGGCACTGCGAGTCCAGCCTGCCCTCCCCTGCGGACATGTGGTGGGCATGAGCAGGGCCTTCGCCGCCGAGCCTCGTCTGAGTGTCGGCGTGGTCTCTGCTCCGGCTCTGAGGAGATAGCTTGCTTCTTCACGCCCCAGTTCTTAGGTCTCCTCCATTCTATGTAAATGGTTAGAAAGGAAAATAAGTATTTTCCCCAGACTACCCAAGGCCACATCGCACCCTGCTCTGTCCCTACTTTTGCACAGGGCCGCACTGGGCATCACCTGCAAGGACGGCGGTTTTGACCTCCAGAGTCTGCGGGCCTGGGAGCCACAGCGGTCAAGAAAGCATAGAACGTGGTGTGCAAAGCTGGGGAGGCCTCGGCCATCCTTGAGTCTACGGAGAAGGACCTCACAGAACTGGTCAGTACACTCAGGCGAGTGGTCAGTACTCCCAGGGCCGCAAAGCAGACCCATCCCGGCACTCACACGAGACCCGGCCATAAGAAATGGGCAGATAACAGGGAGATATCACAGTGAGGCGCGAAGGCCACACCTCCACGTTACCTCGCTGGTAATGGCGAGACCCTGCCCGTGAGCGGGCACTGACCCAGGGAGACGAAGCATCTTCAGTTTAGGACTGGGGACAATGGTCAGGAGAGACCCTTAAGGGCCAGTGATGCAAACTGTTAGGGAAGAGCGTGGGCCTTCTAATTCTCTTACAAAAACCTAAAAACAGATCCTTACAAATATAACTTATTTCTGCAGGCAAAGTTAGGATTTTGGCTAACATAGTAATTTAACTAGCTCTTCTCTCTACAGATGTTATAATTTTCAGGAGTTTTGAGCGAAAGCAAGCATTTCTATTTTTAGTGTGAGTGTTCCACATAAAAATATTTTCTGTGCTTCAGAGAGGAATTTGGAGCTGATACTGCAATCACCTGCAAATTCAAAGTGAGGAGAAACAACAGAAAATATTTCTCTGGTACAAAGCAAAATAAACCCTCTGAGCACTGAGTCTGTCACTCCCGAATCCTCCTCAGGGAAGGAGGAAAGGCCTGTGGAGCACTGAGGCTTACTCTGAATGCGGTGTGCAGCTGAGGGGGTTTCAGCCTGGAACGTCTGCAGCGAGGTATCCTGCTCTGATCTCAGAAACCGCTGCGGGAGCGGGCCTCACCGGAACCCTGGCAGTGCACTGTTTGTTTGTTTTTGTTGTTATTGTTTTGGTCTTTTTGAGACAGGGTCTCACTATGCAGTTCAGGCTGGCCTTGAGCTCACTTTTGTAGCCCAGGCTGGTCTCGAACTCACATCAGCCCTCCTGCCTCAGCCTCCCGAGTGCTGGGATTACAGGCGTGCGCCACCACGCCCGGCTTGCTGGCTGCGCATTCTGTTTCCCGCAGGCCGCATTCCAAGCAAGCGCTGAGTTGCCGCCTCTGCAGGGCTCATCCAGCACAGCCAGGTAAGTCCAGCCTCCCCAGAGCGCCCAGCTTGCAGCCACAGGCGGTGAGTGGGTTTGTTCACTGATGTTATTCACAGCTTCGACTGTGTGAAAACCGGACAGCTGTAAATATAGCACACGTGGCTTAGGTTGCCAGGATTTTAAAAAAAGGGATTACATAGTTGTTTCAAATTGCACATTTGTGAGGAAAATCAGCATGTACTATTTAAAGAATTGCTCGCCATGTCTTCCGATAAGTGCTCTTAAGAAAAAATCCACAAAAGTTGAACTTACTGGTTCCACTTGATTTTTATTTCTGTAGCAATTGACTTTTTTAATGGACAAATTTGATTTTTGTTTTGTTTTGTTTTTATGAGGCATGGTCTCGCTATGCCGCTTAGGCTGGCCTTGAGCTCACTTTGACTACCCAGGCTGGTCTCGAACTCCCAGGAATCCTCCTGCCTCAGCCTCCCGAGTGCTGGAACTATAGGCGTGCATCTACCCCTGGCTGACAAAAAGTCACTTAACCTCTGCGTGTCACATCTGTTGGTGTGTACAGAGTGCTTTATGTACAACATGCTGGGGTTTTGGGGTTGCTGCTCTGTACTCAGGGCGGGGTCTACAGCACCAACAGGTCTCACTATGTAGATGACACACATAGTGGTGCTCCTGTTTGCGGCCCCTCACGTGCTAAGACTGCAGGCGCCCGCCACCATGCCCAGTGTCTATCGCTGCGGGCCCAGCGCAGCACCCTGGGGATCGGACTCGGGCTGCTGTGCTCTGGCAAAGCAGGCGCTTTAGTCTGCTGAGCTATCAGGCTAGCCCCAATATGCTGTTTTGACATCTACTTATGCACAGAATATACACCCAGCCGGGAGACCCATGCCGGCAATCCTGGCACTGAGGAGGCTGAGGCAGGAGAGGCCCTGTGAGTTCCAGGCCCGCCCAGGAAGCAGTGAGTTGGAGGCAGCCTGAACCATGTAGTGAGACTGTCTGAAAAAAACCAGGCCACAGCGAAGTTCACACTCCAGTGGCGACAGCGGTGGCGAGAGGATGAACCACACATGTCGACGCCTTGAAAGATAATGACAGTGGAGACCGTGATGAGAATAAAGAAAACAGCGTAGCAAGATGGTGAGAAGGAAAAAGCAGGGTGAGACGAGAGCCGGAGCAGCAGCGAGAGGAAGGCTGCTTTGCTGTTCCCGGCCCGGCAGAGCGTGCCCTGCGGTACGGCTACACCCAGGCCATCCCAGCAGCTCACAGAGCTACAGACAGAGTACCAAGCCGATGGGCACCTTTGCCTCGGTGCAGCAGTTCTGGAGGTTCTACGGCCACACGGTATGTCCTGGGGACCTGGCAGGACACAGTGACTTCCACCTCTTTAAAGAAGGGATGAAACGCACGTGGGAGAATGAGGCAAATAGAAATGGTGCAAGTGGATCCCTGTGCTGAGGAAGCGCTCGGCCTGCCGGTGCCGGGAGGATCTCACCCTGGCCTTGCTGGGGGAGCGGTTCATGGCCGGCGATCTGTGGGGCTGCGGTCTCTGCCAGCTTCCGGGAGGACATTATCTCCATGTGGAATAAGACTGCCAGTGACCAAGCAACCACAGCCTGAATCCGGACACACCTCGGCACGTGCTTACCCTACCTCCCAGCACCACTACGGAGTTCAAAACGCACACCGACCGCTTCAAAATGCCAGGCACGCTGGGCCCCCAAATGCTTCCTTTTCAACACCTCTGGAAGCCGTGGTTGAGGGTGTAATGACTCACACCGTCTCTGCGTGGCACCGTCATTGAAGCTGGCACCATCCAAGCCCCTTGTTTTTTTGGTGCAACGCTTGGCAGACCCTTCAGTGCTGGACAACAGGCACGGAAGACTGTTAACGCTTTGCGCACGGGCTGACTCCGGCAGCTCCGGCCATGCTGAGACCACACTGAGCGGTTCTGAACTGAAAGCAAAGGCTCGGCACCACACAAGCCTCGGTGCCTTTATTCTCCCGGCCGGTTGCACTGGACGCGGCAGATTGGAATGGACTCACTAGAGTTCCGGGAACTTCTCACGGGATGGCAAACACAACTTCCTGGGCTGCAAGGAGGAGCAGAAGGGCTCGCTCTAGACATTGACACGAGGAAGCAGAGTGGCTGCATCTCTGCCTGAGGGCAGTGGGGGATGCGGTTGTGCACAAGGGGGCGGGGGGCTGCGGAACGCTGCCCAAGCTGTTGCACAGACATCATGCGTGTGGGGGCTTCACACTTGACACCAAGGAAGATATTCCCCCAGGATGACTGCTGGTAGCAGGAGCGACCCCAGCCAGGTGAAGGAAGCGCTTGATGGGTGTCTGGCTCCGTCACCCCACTAGCTGCCCCCTCAGCTCTCAGCACTTCCCGAAATAATGAGCATTCAGAGAGTTGCTGCCCAGGTTTCGGGTGCCAGGGTCAGCTAAGACCACACCACTGCCTGCCACGGGTGTGGTGTGGCCCTTTTGTGGTGTGGCCCTTTTGTGTGCAGGTGCGAGACAGTCTGCCTCTTCCCTGCTGTTCTAGAGGCTGAGGCAGGAAGGTCACAGAGAATCTGAGGCCAGCCTGGACCACACGGTGAGCGAGCTCAGAACAAGACAAAACAAAGATCTGTAATCTGCGCTCCACCTAATGTTGTATTGACTTCTTTTCTATTTCAAACTCTAAGAGATGTACTATGAAGGGTGATAAATGTGAGACGCCTCTAGCTACGTGGAGGGGATACAGGGACCTCCGAATGATGTAAGGGAACGACCCATCTCCCTGGATGATGGAAGATCTCCATGGGACGTAGGGGCCAAATGAAACTCCTGACCTGAAAAGCACCAGGGATGAGTTCATGATCTCTAAAACTAAAGAATGAATTTTAGGAACAAATGAAGGTTGTGAGCAGAGTCTATTTATGGAGGACAAGAAAGCTTCTGACTGAGAGAGGGACAGCAGGGCAGCCCAGGGGGTTGCCCTTCAGGAAGCTGTGTCTTCCAGGGACTTTCACAGCGTCTAACCACTCAGTGAGGAGGGTCTAAGGTGGCGGTGAACAAGGGAACTCGCTCGGATGGGCAGGAGGTGGGAGAAAACAAGCACCTCTGCTCAGGCAAAGCTGGCTCAGTCCCGGACCAAATGAGGAAGCACGTCGCATAGCACGCGCGCACGAGTGCGGAGCAGGGCTGCACGAGTGCGGAGCAGGGCTTTGGCTTAGTGACTCATTTGGCTTCTTTCAACCCAAACAGGTGACTGATACCTATTTAGAATATCGATCCCTGGTGCCTTCCCTCAGGAAGTATGTGGCTGTATTTGTTTTCTCTTTTGTCTCGAGGCGGGGCCCACAGCAGGGAGTGTTGGTCTCTTCCAAGTGCTAAAGTCACCTTGTCTTTGCTCTTGTCTCCTAGAGGGCCTGGCCCTGTCTGATGGCCTAGACTACCCCTATCTAATTCAGCTGCCTACCACAGAGGCATCCTGGGGGCAAAGCCCGAAGTGAGATAAAGTGGACTCAGGCAAGTCCTGCACTGGTGCTGAGGCGTGCAAGAGAAAGCAAGGACCGAAACGCCTACGGGACACTGCAAACTGGGAAGAAAGTGCCCAAGGGGAGGGGGCAGGGGGCAGGAGGAGAGGCCGGGAGAAAGGAGAGCGGGAAATGCAGACAGCACTCTGTGACGGTGAGGCTGGAGGGAGGGCCGAGGAGGGGGAAGAGGCAGCCGGGCGCAGGGTGCCCGGGCGTGAGTCTGGGGTGAGCACCGCCAGCACGTCTGCAGCGAGCGCACGCACTGGCAGAGTGGTAAAAGAAATGCCAAACATCCGAGGAATCCAGGTCATCTGGTCCCTGATAAAGCCTAGCGTGCAATGAGTCAGAAACCCAGATGCGATTTTTCTTTTCTGCTTTGAATTTGTAAACTAACACAATCTCCTGTTCTCCCGTGGCTGCTGAGATGCCACCCACGGTGCAGATAGGCTCCTGGTCCAAGTGACAGGGTGGCAGCGTGCAACAACGCTCCCGGACCGAAGTCGCCCGCGGGTGGGTGTGTTCTCCTGCCACCCCTCCCCTCGCCTCCCCCGTGCCTCTCCCCTCCCCTCCCCTCCCTCAGCTGGCCCTGCCCTCCCTCCATTCCCCTCTCTTCCCACTGCCCTCCACTTCCTGCCCACAGTAGATCAGTGTATCAATTGTACTGAGCGTTTGATGGGGGAGAAAGCCGAGGCCCCAAAGGCTAAGGCGGCCTGCACTGTGAGGAGCGCAGGATGTGGCTGCCTGGGCCTCCTGCTGCCCCCGTGTCTCTGTCCCCAGCGCCTGCCGAAAGAAGCCCTGATACTGCGGAAAAACCACTCCTCAGAGGAGTGCTCCCGACACTGAGAAGCCTGACCAAGAGAGGAGGCCGAGAGCTCAGGAGAAAGACGCCCGGCCCAGCTGTGCGGTGGGTGGCACAGCAAAGACGCTGCCTCCCAGTGGCCCAGACCCAGACCCCGGCCGTGGCCGCCAGCGTCGGTCGTGTAGACTGGAGTGGAGTGGCCATTCTGTGAGTCACGTATGGCTGCACAGGCACTGGGCCCTGTGCGCCTCTGCGCTGTCTCACTGTGTAGTGGGGCTTCTCACACAGAGAAATAGTTGAAGTTTCTCCCATGAGCAGAATAATAATCCTATATCCTGATAAAAATTAAATTATCTCCAACATGCTATGTTTTAGAACACCCTTTTCAAATGAAACTGCTAGTGGCTAACTTGGAAATATCCAGAATAATAAAAGAATCCATTTTTTCTGAATGACTGCCGGCTTACTGACATGCTAACAGGCCCAATACGTGTCTTGTGGGCTGTGCAATCCCCAAACTCAGGAGGCTGAGGCAGGAGGGTCTCTGCAGGTAGGAGCCAAGGTTAAATTGCATAGCAAGACTCTTGCTCAATAAAACAAAACAAAACAACAAAAATTCATCTGGAAAGCTAGCCACCTGGGGATGAGTGGTACAGCCTGGCCCTAAGCCTGTCAGTCAGTCGGCCCAGGGCCACACACCCTGCGTAACCCACCCTAATGGCTGACACTGTTCCCTGGATACCCATTTTCACAGACTTTCAAGCCTCTTCAGGAAGTTACTAAACGCAGAAACCAAAAGGCCCATCAGTCTGGAAACCCTATACTTTCCCAGGTAGCAACCAGTTGAGGGACTTTTTCTTCTAGCTTGTTTCTCTGGGGATCAGGAGGGGACAGGGACCAGTGCGGACTGGGGGTCACGAGGGATACTCACAGACCCCTGAGACCAGGAGACATGAGCTTGTTACCCACCATCCGCAATTGGCACTTGCAGAAGGCTGCGGCAGCCTGCTCGGGGCCACTGCTCTACACCTGGAGAGGGTGCAGGGTCACAAAGCACAAACGTGCCACAAAGCCCTGGGCCTACGGATTTGGGAACTGCTGGCCATGCTCCTGGAACCCCAACGGAAGCTTCGTGGAGACTCTGAGGAACCTTGGCTTAAGGAACACACGTTCTAAGATGCTGAGTCGCTGCTACCTTTTGAAAATAGTGTGGGTTTTCACTAGAATAGATGTAAATGAGTTTCTAAGATGTTTACGAATCTCAAAATAATTTATATGAGCACCAGAGCCTGGGATAGAGGTGAATGACTGAGAGCATTAAGATCAGAGGCCAGCCACGCAGAGGATGCAACGCAGCCCCCATCTTCCTGCAGCCTTTCCTCTTCCTCTGCTTCCAAAGAGCACAAAGCTTTGAGAACCTTCACAAGCCTTGGAAGCATGGCTTCTGTACTATCCAGAGACCAAGACACCCATTTTGGTCTAATTAGGACTATAATTGTTTAACTATGTTTATACTCTCTTCTGCCCTAAAGCAATGACCTGTCCTTTTCTGTTTGTTAAAAAATGAGAAAGACGACTTCAAAATTAAATTCCTGAGAATCTGAACCATACTCAAGTGAACATGCTTGGTCAAAGCTAGCCAGAACTAAAGTTAGAAATGCCTTGGAATCACTAGCCTTTCTGAGGAAGAGTGACCTCTTGTACTCTAGGATCGAAAATCCATTAATACACATAATTTTATAGGTTTTCTTGATTATCCGTGGCTAATAACAGCATGTAGGTAGCGCGTAGCTATAGTTCAGTCATGTCCTTAATCCAGTCTGCCTATCAACTTCCAGACATTTGATAAATAAAGACAACCAGGCTGATCAAAACTCCGCTGCGGTCCCAGTGCTCCCTCAGGGCACACTCATCTGGCAGATGCCTGGCCAGGACATAGAGCACCATGGTTGGTCCTTGTGAGATAGGTCCTTCAATTAAAGAGCCCAGACTTTGTCATGATCCTCAGAGAGTCCTCTGCCTGCTGGAGTAGAGCAAAGCATGGGGGAGCACACTGCAGCCCCACAGCCCAGGATGCTGAGGCAGGAGGGTCTCTTACCCCAGGACTTGGGGGCAGTGAGGGTAAAGTACCAGGATGTGGACTCAGAACCAAACACTCCAAAGCAACCAATAACCAGCTAAAGTTAGATGGATGGATACCTTTGCATTACATAATTTCAGCCTATTTGTTTCTCTTACCCCAAGCTTGCAGTTGGCAGGGCCTGCGTTCCTCGCAGGAGCCCATCCGTGCCCGCAACCGGCCTCTACCTCCTGCCCACCACCTCCTGGTTCCTTGCTGACTGGGAATGGCCCTTCCCCCTTCCTATCTTCCTATACCTGTTTGTCTTTCGCTCTTTATCACTTGGCTCTCACAGCCACCTTGAAAGTCAGCATGGAGGTTCCTCAGAAGCTCAAGACTGGAGATCCTGCTAGCTCAAGCTGTTCTCCTTACAGGCCTCTCCCAAGAGTCGGTGACATCCTGTCAGGTGACCCATGCTCACCTGTTTCTATCAGGTGACTTTAAAAAGGCTTTACGAAGGTCGCCTCTCGGCCTTTCGGCTAAGCTCAAGTGTGCAAAGGCTTTCAAACTCCGCGGCTTCTTTGCAGGTACTTTAGGCACAATATGCAACACAGATGTGCAAACCCACATAGAGTTCACTGAGCGGGACTCATCAGAACCGCAAGGCATCGAACACATCATTCACGGGGTCTTATATACCATTAGCTCCTTTTGGGTGATCATAGATTCCATTAATAGTAACTACTGTAAATTTCAAATAGATAAGATGTCATAAATGTATTTAAAGTGGAACCATGTAAGTAGATTTTACCAGAACTCTGGCTGTTTTCGCGAGCACCATTCTCTGGAGTCCAGCCCCTGTGGGAGCTGGGCAAGAGCCTCTCCCACCAAGGCTGGGCGCTCTTCTTCTGCCAGTCAGATGTGGACGCTGCCTGGGGGTGCAGAGCGGCTGCACCCCCATCTGGGCCCTCTGCAGCCCTGCCGCCTGTCGCTTTCACCCTGCTATCTTCTGAGCTTTGCCCTCAGCAGGGTGGTGTCGCTCAGGCCAGAGCCCACCTATGGGAAGAGTCCTCGAGCCTCTGCCTTGGGGAGGTACTGTCGCGTTGTCAGTTGTGGGCGCAGGTTCTGCTCCCAACCGTCTCTGCAGTGTGCAGAGCAAGAGGAGAGGCTTCCTGACTTAGCTCACCTTGCGGGTCCTTCCCTGCCTGCCTGCGGTTGTTTAGCATGGGGGACCGATGAGGAGCTTGGCTCTGCGGCCAGGGCGCCTGTGGCCTCCACGCAGCACCTGCAGCTGGAGAGTCCTGACACGTGCACCACCAAGTGTCCTGTCATCAGGGCTTCAGTGGCCTTGACGACTCACTGAGCCACAGGCAGGGTGTAGAGTGTGGGTCGCCATCATCGGACACAATGGTGCCCGTGAGGCCTGACTAGGGCTGCACGAGCAGGCTCCGCGGCTCGGACTCCACTCCTAGGGCTGACCTGGCCTGAGCCCCTGCCGAGGGCCCGTGGTGTGGGAGCAGAGGCCCGTGTGGAGTCCCTGCTGGGGCAGCCCTGTGGCCCTGGGGAGGGGTTGGTCACCTGGCAATGGTGACACAAGACCACGTCCACCATGGAAACAGAAGCTGCCACCACTGTGGAGGACCGCCTGAGCAGCTCTCCTGGCAAGAAGAGCGACTGTCTCCATTTTGATGGAGCCTGACCCTATTCCCTCGTATTGAAATGTACAGAGCTGGCTAGGACTTCTCATTATCCCCTCAATTGTCCTTAAGCAGTGTATATAAATCTAGCCGAGGTGCTGGTGGTGATTTTTGAAGATGGCACGTGTGTTTCCCTGATAACAGGACGAACAGCCAATGCTCCATGGTGTCAGCAGGGATCGAGCCTCGAGATAGAGGCTATGACTTCCTGGGGCTTGAAAGATTACACATCAGAGCTGAAGCACCAGTTCTCCAAAATATTAGATACTATTTCAATAGCATAATGCAAATTACTTCCTTTGCATATCTCCGAATATGGTGGAGGTGAGTGCAGGCCTCCTACCTAGGCCAGCTCACAGTGCTCACCTTCTTCCCACAATTCTCTTCAGTGCTGACCTTCTTCCCACAATTCCCTTTCGCAAGCCACTCCCCTTTCTCCAATGACTAAAACCCGAGTGCAGCTCTGGGTCGCTCTCTTGGTTCGGGAAAGCCATCTTCATGGCTGGACTTAGGGCCCCTTGGCTCCCCAGTAATTATTTGTACATGTCTTAGTGTCTTTGTTATCGCCGTGGGTTGTGCTGGGAGTGATAGATTGGAATTAACTTGGTGGAATTCCAATAACGTGATTTTAGGATTGTAAGTTTAGACTTAGGCCAAGACGAGGACCAAGAAGGGACTCTGACACACCATAGCCCCTGCCCTGAGCACACCGTGAGCTTGTCCCCAGTGGTACTTGTGACACTGTGCTGCAGCCCACCCAGCATGGCAACGGTGTGCACTAACATAGCGCCCCGGCTTTTGGCACCGCCTGTTGTCCTGAGGGGTCAGCTGCATGGTCAGTGGAATAGACTTCAGAGGAGCTGGCTGCGTCACTGGCCGGGTGGCATGGCCCTTCGGGGCCGCTGTGTACGTACTCAACCTGGTGTAGTGCATGGTTCTGCCTGCCCACCGCTCACCCCGCGCTCCCCCACCCACCTCCCACCCCCCACCCCCCACCCCTGCCAGCACAGCAGGGCCCTGGGAGGCAAGAGGCATGCCTGAGAGTACATCTACGTGCGACCACTCAGGATCCCCCAGAAATGGGCTCCCGTCCTCATTCTTCGATCTCCGCTGGCCTAGAGAGCCTCACTCCTAGGAAGGGACGGCAGCTGCCAGGCAACTGCGTGGTCATTCCAGTACCTGGACAAGGAGGCTTCTCCCAGGTCTCTACAGACTTCTCATGCCAGTGACAATGACAGATCCTGTCACCAAGTGGAAAGTGACAGCCAACAGGAGGTAGAGGGAGGGGAGAAAGATATATTTATGTGTGCAGGTAGGGCAGCTTGGATACTGTGCTGCTGAGTGCTGCTGGTCTATCCAGGGAAGCAACTGAGGCTTAAAACGTTTTTCTTGTTATATTTAATTTCTTGTAACTTTTTTTTTTTTTTTTTTTTTTTGCCAAATTTTCATGCTTATGTCTAGCACTGTGAACAACTAACCTGAAGGCAACAGTATGCAGCACAACAGCCACTGCACAATTCCTATCGTTTTGGTTGGAGAAGTTCTGTATCATCTCTAATGTTTCATTTTTTTACTAGTTTGTATTCTCTTTAGATAATAGAATATAAATTTTTACAAAAATGAAATGCAGGGGGCTGGGGAGGTAGCTCTGTGGCACAAGTGCCTGCCTGGCAAGTGCAAGGTCATGAGTTCGAACCCCGGTCCTGCAAAAAACAAAATGAAATGCAGAGAAAGAAATTCAAGTCGCTCAAGAGAAAAAGTTGATTTAGCAGAACAGAGAGCTGCTGTACCATGCTCATCCTTAAACCCATCCCAGAGAGGGGACAGGGAGTGAGATCAGAGAGCGAGTCAACTTACAGCTCGCTGTGGGCGTGGGCTGAGAAGCCAGCCTCGCAGGAGAAAGGTGGAGGAAGGGAGAGCTTCCCAGGAGAGAAGTCGCACCTCGAGCCAGCTCGGGTTTACAGACAGCAGTGGGCCATGCTCCCTGGGCTTCCTGGATCACAGGGGACCACAGCAGATGGATAGTGCCAAACCTGTCTGTTTGATTTGATGTATTTGATGGCTTCCTACGTTGCTCGCCTCTATTTATTTATTTGTTTGTTTGTTTGTTTGTTTATTGTGGTTGGCTCAGCCCACCCCGGGGGCATGGCTGGTACAGCATGTGGTGCCAGGACCGAACCTTGGTCCCTGAGCGCTTGCCTAAGCTTGTCTAAGCAGGAGCTTTATACTGCTGAGCTATCTCACTAGCCCTCCTTCTCATTTTTAAATCTTACCAGAAAAATTCAGTATCAGGGCTGGGGAGATAGCTCAGTAGAATAGGCACTTGCCTGGCAAATGCAAGGACCTGAATTCGATGCCTGATTCCATGGAAAGAAAGAAAGAAAGAAAGAAAGAAAGAAAGAAGAAAGAAAGAAGGAAGAAAAGGAAAAAAAGACAAAAAATCAGTGACTGTATTTTTAAAACTTTAATTAAAAATTAGTATGCAGGGGGCTGGGGAGATAGCTCTGAGGCACAAATGCCTGCCTGGCAAGTGCAAGGTTGTGAGTTTGAACCCTGGTCCCAAAAAAAAAAAAAAAAAATTACTATGTATTTATGTAATTGATTAAATATAATTCAATCTGAACCCTAAAATTAAGGCAGATCACATGATCTTTCCAAATACTCACCCCAGAGACTGGGTAGAGAGACAGCTCAGTAGAATAAGCACCTGCCTGGCAAGCACAAGGATCTGAGTTCAATCCCCAGTTTGGAAAAAAAAAAAAAAAAAAAAAAAAATCTCCAAGTAAACACTTTGAGGTTTTAGATAATAGCAAATTTTTCACAGTAATGCAAAACATTTCAAATTTTAGTGAAGACGGAAGACAAACAGAGATTTATCCACCGTATTTTCATTTGCCTTCTCTCCAAGAATCACGGTTTTACTCAACAGGTGCACCGCTTCTGGCTGAGGCAGTCCTCGGGCTCTGCTTCCCAGAGCTGATTGCATCACTTCCGGTCAACCACACTTGAGGTTTCTATTGCTCAGTCCACAGCCGTGGACGCCAGCGGCCACTTCCGGGGGCTCAGCAGATGGCGCACGGCAGTGAGTGGATTGTGTGTGTCCTGGGGACCCAGACCCTGGAAACGTGTGGGCTTTACCATCAGGCAAGATCACGGGTGGAAGAGGGAGGAGGAGAGGGAGGAAGAGGAGGAGGAAGAGCAAAAGCAGGAGGAGGAGCAGCAGCAGCAGCAGCAGCAGCAGCAGTGCGTCTGGAATCCCGCTGATTAAGGTCCAGGAGGGAGAAAGCGAGTGAGAACAGAGAACAAAGAACAGATATCATCAGCACGTAGAGCACGGGTTTCTCACGGCTGCTGCGTTTTGCCCAAGGAAAAGCCCTGGCCGCAGATCGGGCAGCAGCCTGGCACCCAGCCCGCGACGACGCCGTGCACAGCCCTGAGAAGCACCTGCGTCAAACGCGGCTCCTCTTTCCCGGGTCATCGCCTTTCCACTGGTGGCTCTGACAAGCTCCTTCCAGACCGGGAGGCCTACGGATGCCCACGAAGATGTCTGTACAGGGCCCCTAGAAGGCAGCCAGCCCCAGCCCCCGCGCGGAGCCGGACGAGGTGCTCCTGCCCGTGTCTGCATGTGCGGCTGCCTGAGCCTAGCACGCAACAGCCACCTCAGCAATTCCATGCATGCAGAGTACTTTCTGTATTTGTAAGGATCCTTG
This sequence comes from Myocastor coypus, assembly GCA_004027025.1. Taxonomy (NCBI): domain Eukaryota; kingdom Metazoa; phylum Chordata; class Mammalia; order Rodentia; family Myocastoridae; genus Myocastor; species Myocastor coypus. The sequence continues at coordinate 24,176 of PVJA010006027.1, forward strand.
GGCTTAGCCACAGTGGACTGATATTTCTCAAATTTCCTTTGTTTGGTTTTTTTCTTTGTGAGAGTGTCTCACCATGTGGCCCAGACTGGACTTGAACTTGCAGTGGTCCTCTTGCCTCAGCCTCTTCAGTGGTGCAATTACAGGTGTGTGCCACCACACCTGGCCTATTTATTCTATTTCTAAATTGCAAAAACAAAGCAGTTATGCTGTAGTCACGATTCAGACCCAGCTAGGTCTTCCCTCCCTCCTTCTCGCCCTTCCTTGCTTTGCAGGATCTTTCTGTTGCTGTGTTGACCTCAGCAGGAAGATACTCTTGTCTTTCCTACAGCTCGGGCAAGCCAGGGTTTCCACGGATCAAGGGCAGGTGCTGACCACAGCGTGACTCTTCTAGAGTAGGAAACCACAGCCTAGTTAAGCTCAGAGACCCTCGGTGAGCTGGGAAGCAGGACACAAGCCTGTACTCCCAGATACTCTGGAGGCAGAGGCAGGAGGATTGCAAACGCAAAGCCAGCCAGAGCCAATAATGAGACCCAATTCCAAAATAAAATAAAGAGGTGGACATGTATCTCAGCAGTAGAACACCAGGCTCAACTCCCAGTACTGCAGAACAAACAAATAAAAAACACCTTCTGGGGTTTTATAAACACTCAATCTAGGAGGTTTCCCCGAGACAGAAATTTTACCTAATTTTTGTTTTTATGTGAAAAGTGAAAGCATACAATAGTGTAGTAAGTTTCCAGGAAATCAAGCGGGAAAGACAGCACATTAGCTCCTTGGCACGCTGCACACCTGGTGACCAGAGTCACTAGGTCCGGGCTGGACATACCGACGTCCAGATCCTGCTGGAACAGAGCCACCCCGGCCACATGCAGACACAGCCAGCCCAGACTCAGCCACAGGAAGACGGAGGGACGGGGGACAGGCTGCACCCCAGGACGTGACACTCCCTGCCCTGACCATAGGGAAGGGCCCCAGGATGCCATTCCCAGAGATTCAGATCTCGCCGCACAAACTGCGAGGTGAGGTCCATAGACCTACGACGGCACAACTGCAGCTAACGCTCAGGGTCCCAGAGGAGCCGCGCCCCCTCGGCTGCGTAGCGTTTTACTCATCCGCCAAACGCTAGTCTCCTCTGGTGCTGTCACGGGCAGAGGATGAGGTCAGGGACAGAGGTGCGGAGGAGCGTGGAGCAGGGGGGTCATGGGGAAAGCGCCCGCCTGGCATTCCCAGCCCTGAGAAGCTTCCTACCTGCCTTGCAATTAGAAGCAGTTATTCAAACAGAAATAATAGCCCTGACTCTCCAAGTTGGCAGCAAGTTGGGAGAAGTCAGCATATTTCACGATAAATGGGTCACGCGGTGCACAAAAGCCTGCCTTGGGTCGGGAAGCCCCAGCGGGAGCTGCCTCGGCCTGCCTGGCTTGGGAAGTCTTTGTCCCGGAGCTTAGCTGGTTTGCCAGCACCTCGAAGCTGGGAGGGAACCCACCCCAGCTCAGCACAGGGAAGCAGCTATCATTACCTATCTCTTAATGGTAGCTGTGATGAGCCACCAGAAAAGACGTGACCAGTAATTTTCACAGCCCAGGGATCCCTGGAGGTATTTCTTGCTAGGACTAAAACAATTTTAGATTAAGAGCTCTTAATGTTAACTTGCAATTTGCATTTCACCTGTTCATTATAAAAATCAGGCAAAGTTGAGAAAAATGACCAGAGCCTAGGGATAATAGGCCTTTCCTTCATGATGAATTTCTTTTCTCATGTGGAAAAAAAAAAAGTCCCAACTTTTGTCCTTCCCTTTGTCTTTTTACTTCTGCTTTCGGATCCACAAAAGCAAAAAGCTACGCGAGCCCCGGACAACAACTTTGAAAAGCAGCTGGATTTTTTTGGAATTTCATATTCGACTTGCTATGGCTATGGCTTTGCTTTTATTTTTGTTTGCTGAGACAAGGTTTCACTGTGCAGCCCAGGCCGGCCTCTGCCGTGGCAGCGTGACGGCCGGCGGAGGTTACAGGTGTGCGCCCCGCGCATGCCGCATAGCGCTTAGCTTTGGGGGTTGAAAGGTTCCTTTAGGGCCACACACAGGACAGTGAATTATTCCTGTAGTGTTGTGATGTCAGAGTTTTGCCGGCGTCGGAGCTGCACAAGCTGTTCTTTGTGGAGACACCTCTGACTTGCAGATGCCGCCTAGGGAGGAGTTGGCCTCGGCTCGGCTGCTGCTCCCGGCCACTGAAATCACCTGGATTTGGGGTCCGAGCAGACTCCAGTGGCCCTCGCAGTTCTCACCGAGGCAGCGGCAGCCTCACAAGGGCTGGGGACAGCGATCACTCCGGAGCAGGGCACTCCACACACACTCTGGAACTAGAGGACACCAGGGAGCCCGCGAGGGGCAAGCCTTGGAGCCGCAGCCTATCTGCTCTGACGTGGCCTCGGTGCACTGGCACCAGACGAGGCATTAGAGTGCCTCGTGCGGCTGCCCGGCTTCCCGGAAACGTCACACAGGTCACTACACAAGAAGCAGCCGTGCGTAGAGATGGGGGCTGGGCTAGACGCGGGCTTCGCAAAAGCACACAGGCTCCTTTGATAATCAGAGGGATCCAGAAAACCCTGTCGGTTGGGTGCTCCGATCGCGGTGGGCGGGCATGCGTGCTGCTGTTTTTAACAACAGTCGTGAATCACGGTGGGCAAAGCCTGGGAACCATCAGCAGCCTTAATTGTATGGCATTACCCGAGATAATGGCAGTGCTTTAGGCACGAATTAAACCTTTTGTGGCGAGGACTCGCATCATTTTGCAATGCGAGTCAATCTGATGATTTTTTTTTTTTTTTTTTTTTTTTGTAAATCCGCAGGCGAAACACCCACATTTACCGTTCATCTAGGTGGAGCTGCAAGGTTTCTTCCAACTCACTGCTCAGGGCTTAGGCGGAAGGGCGCAGGCTTCTCTGGGGAGGTGGAGGAGAGGCTTTGCTGAGATGCAGGGGGCAACACGGACACAAGGGAGATGGGTCCTCGCCGGCCAGGGCTCTGCCCACGCCGCCGGCTTGGCGCATGGCGCCGCGTCCCTGTCCCTCGTGGGGCGCTGGATGCCCACAAGTCTGCTTCCTTGCGTCCCTTCCCTCCCCAGCTCTTGTCCTCCTTTCTCTTCAGAAAGCTCTGCCTCTGTTTCCTCGCTCCTGTCTTTTATTTTGCTCTGTATTTGTACTTTGGGTTTTCGCATAAGGAAAACCACTTGGTGTCTCTCCTTCTCTGTCCGATTGGTTTCACTCTGCATCACAGGCTCTACCGGAGCTTGCCTGCAGACCGCTCCTGTTTAGCCCTGAGGGACAGACAGCCCCCTCCCCACTCCTCGGTGTGCAGCAGCCCGTGCCAGGACCCAGGCTGCTCCCACGGTTTAGCTGTTGTAAACACGAGAATGAACGGAGCCCCACAGAGCAGCATCTTCAGCCCGTTCCAAAGGCACCTCAGGACACACAGCCAGACCCTGTCTCAAAAAAAACTAAAACAATAGTGAGAATAATAATCTAAATCAGGTTTCATTAGGATTTCTGGGCTTCAGGTTTGAGAGATGAGGCAGCCCAAAGCTTTTCCTCTGCAGGCAAGAGCCCCGGCCTAGGCCTTGCACTGCTGGGAGCCCTGACAGGCAGGTCTGGGTCCGAAGAGGGGGCACTCTGGCAGCACTGGCTGCGCTCTGATCACCTAGGATTTCACCAAAACAGCTCTGGCCAGGCCTCCCTTGGCTCCTTCCCACCTGCCAGTCCCCGGATAGAGTGCTTACTAGTGTGGGCATAAGGCACTTCGCCTGCACACCTGGAGGATTCTGTCTCTTCGTGTGGGAAAACAACCAGCTTTGCACACATATTTCAATTTTCAAATCAATTTTCATTTTTCCTGAGTGAGTTTTAAATGAGAGTCCTGGGCCAGCCCAATAGCTCAGCATACTCAGTCGCACTTTGACACTTCCGGTGCTGGACTAGCTGCATGTTTCGGTTTAGGTAACTAGAAGCAGGGACCAGGATTTGATCCCGGGCCTGCCTTGCCAGACTCGCCCATGAGGCATGCTGAGACAGGTAACTAAGACTGGTCATGGCGGCTGCCCACTTGTAATCCCAGCGCTTAGGAGGCTGAAAATAGGAGGATCACCGTGAGTCCCATGAACTGGAGGCTCTGACAGGTAAGCAAGTGCAACTTATGAGTATGCTCTCTAGTTGCACCCGCATACCTACAAGAGCCTCCAGCTCATTGCAAGATAAACCAGACTCTTCCCCAATACTGTGCTGCTGGTCAGTCAGCTCCAGTGAGGGCTGCAGGGAGGGTTTCGGATGCCCCTCCATGCTTCTGCCTCCCTTACACTGGACCGCACATGGCTGCTTCCTGACAAGTTGTTTTATGGATCGTATGAGTGCAGGCATGTAGTATGTGTGTATGTAGGTAATTCCCAGTGGTATGGCCTATTTATAACTTCTGTCCTCACCCCTACTTCTTTTGTAGACTGAGTTGCACACGTACCCAGCCGGTGTTGTGTTAATCCAGCACCTTTGATGACAGGATTGTGCTTAGTGTGAAAAATTCAGTAAGATGGCTGTCAGTTGAGTAAAGCTGTCACGTTGGGCACACGTCATGGGCTAGGGGAGCTGAGACTGTGACAAGATCACATCAGACCTAAGAATGGAAAAAGAATATATCGATATCAATATCAATATAGAGAGAGAAGGTAGATTTTCTTCTGCATGCATACGAGCCATGAGGTGAATAGTACAAAGTTTGAAAAAAGCAAACAGAAATCTGGCTATCTAGATTCAATGCACTATTGTTAGTTTATTCCATTTATTCCAATTCTCCATGTTCAAGAGAATTGATTTTATCCTGAGGTATTTCCTAGCCCTTACATTTTTTGATCTACAGGAAGAAAAACACAAGTATGTTAAGAAAAAAAAAAAAACAAAAAAAACAAAAAACAACTGAGAGTAGAGAAAGGCAGTAAGGCGCAAGTGAAGGTGCAAGGAAGTGTAGAATCCCTCCAGGCTGGAAAGTGCTCGATGAAGGGCCCTGAACCTGCGCAGCTTTCCGTGGAGAGAAGCCTATGCAAAAGAAGTTCTTAGGAGACAAAGCAGTCCTGAGCCAGGGCTGGGACCGACTTCAAGTATTCCTCTAGCCTTCCGGGCTTATAGGAAACTATGCCTCAGAGAGCAACAGCAATTTTTTTTTTTTTTCCGTTTTAACCAGGGATCGAACTCTCTTTCCAGGCAGGCACTTATGCCGCTGAGCAGCATCCCCGGCCCTCAACAGCAAATGCTCATCAAAGTGCTTTTCTCTTTCTTTCATCCAGGTAAATAATACACTTCCTCCCATGAGGGGTGTTACTACACACTCCTCGCTAATTGCTGACTGTCTTAAGAGGCTGCAGATGAATGCACTTTGTCATGTAAGTCTTCCTGCTTTGCTAAAATGCCATTAAATATTTTTTCAGTATTTCATGTGCTACATAAAGGAGGGGAAAGAATTCAGGGAATGTGTCCGGTTGACAACTTGGCACTGTGTGAAGGACCAAGGAGACTCAGAGCGGAGAAGTGTGAGGCCTTGGCAGCCTGCTCACGTCTGCCCCAGGGCCTGCCCGCCTTCACTGCGTATCTTTATCATCACACATCTGCAGCATGGAGATTGTCTTCCTGGTGGGACCCTGGGTGGGCACGAGACCTCTGCACTCTTACGCATGCTCTCGGTCCCTTCCCTCCCCTCCCAGGAGGTGCCCATGGGAAGGTGCCAGCCAGGCACTCTGCCCTGCAGTTGTCACCATATGCGCCTGGGAGCAGGGAGCACCTGGCCAGCAGCAGGTCAGCTACTCCTGTCCTGCTGTCCTGCAGCATGAATCAGGGCCACCCTACCTGGACGCACCGGCTTCAGACTCTCCTGGTGGTCACTTCGAGAAACCTCTCTGCCACCCAGGGAACTCTCGCCCCCACCTCCCACAGGGACCTCAGTGGGCACCCCCCCACCCCGCTCTCCCAGGAGTCAGGCACATTTGCAAAATGGAAGAAAGAGGTGACAGTGTGTGAGTCACCCCATGGATGATCCTCTCCATGGGACTGTCATCAGCTCCTGCTCCCTCTTGCCTCAAAAATGCCTTATTTACAGTAAATTAAATGAAAATCTGAGCAAAATACTTCACTTTCTTGGGCTTGGAGAAAAATCTTTGCTTCGTTTCTGGCCACAGTGGAGCTCATTTTGCACCCTGTGTGGATTGCCAGAGCCACAGGCTGGACCGTCACCAGCTGGCCCCGGGTTCTGTCGCCGGGCCCTGGCCCTGTGCTGTCCATTAGAGAATTTTTGCCTGGAAATCTGCCGGTCCAGCAGTGACCCACTGTGCAGTCTGAGGAAGAAACAGCTGGAGCCCCCTCATGACGGGGCTCATGGCCCAAACTACATCACGTTACCCCAGGCACCATAGACCACACCCCGGAGGAAGGCAGAAAGTACGTTCTCCTCGAGTGTGTCAGCCTCAGTCGCCCCTGTCCGGCTCTCCCAGTCAGACCCTCTGAAGGGAGCATGCAGCGCCAGTGCACGTGAGAAGCTGCCATGGCTGCTGGCCTGACGTGCTGGCACACAACTGTAACTCTAGCACTCAGGAGGCTGAAGCAGGAGGATCCAGACTTGGAGCCCCCCCCTGAGGACACAGGGAGGCTCTGTCTCAAAACTAAGAACGCTGCTATGTTCATAACGGTTCAATCACCAAATGACCCATGACACATGGCACATACCTAACCCATGACACACGTGTGTCCTATATGACACAGAACCCATAACTGTCAAATGAAAATGACAAGATAAACTTTACCAACTTCCATTAATTATAGCAAGATACAGATGTTAGTTTCTCTAAAATCAGAAAGTCATTTTTAACTTTATGTCCTAGATTAATTGATAAAGTCATGTCCCTTAGGTAAGCACAAAAGTATTCATAGGACTTCCAGTGTATGGAAGCTCAGATCCCCTTCGGTGGGGTAAGCTGAAGCTGCATTCTGCTTACTCCCTAGGCCGCAGGACCAACACACCTCAAGCACCCCACCGTTCCAACTTCTGGGCAGTAGCCACGGGATGTGCGCTTTCCCATATGGTAGCAGGCAACATGAGCGCACTCCTGGCTTTGCACAACATGCCAGAAGACCTCCAGAGTGCGGTGTTCATGTCACAAGTGAAAGCCGAGAGTTGGGGGCCGGTGAGATAGCTCTGTGGTTTACAACGCCTGCTTAGGCAAGCTTGGGCAAGCACAGGGACCGCAGTTCAATCCCCAGCATCACATGTTGTGCCAGCCGCACCCCCACGGCAGGCTGACCCAGACATGCATGCATGCATACATACATTTAGAAGGCCGAGAGCCATAAGCTGCAGTGAGGCATCGAGTGGCTGCATGGAAGCCCAGGGAGCCCTCAACCCAGAGGCCGACAGCACACAGGGCCCCAGGGCACATGGTGGCCCTAACCTGGGTGGGGCCAGCAGAGGTTTGCTCCAGGAGCAGGGTGGAGAGGCTGACTAGCTTTTAAGCCCACCAGAGGAAAAGGATGATGACTAAAGAATTTTAAGTTTTCACAGCTAGCAACGGCACCAGTCACACCCACACTGATTCTCTTCCTAAGTTTGGAGTCCACTCTGATTTGAAAATGGGCAGGAGTCTGGCAGCTGCTGAGAGCCCTGACTGCCCCAGGGTTCGTGGTCACCTGGCGCTGCTGGCATGCGTAAATGAGGAAGGACCACAAGAACCTCCCTCTCTCTCTCTCTCTCTCTCTCTCTCTCTCTCCAGGACAGACATCACAGGCCAGGACCTCCTCGCCTCTTGAGTCAGGAGATGCCCTTGTCCAGCTCTCAGCCTGGCTGTCCTCGTGGAGCCAGCAAGTTTCCCAGGATCCCTCGAGGGAAGCAGGACACAGTCACCCACTCAGGAGCTGCGTGTCCCTCCCAGGCTGGGTCTCGGTTATTCCCTGGCTTTGGGTCCCCTCAGTGGGTCATCAGTGCCCGTCTGCAAGAGCTACCCTTTCACTTCCCAAAACCAAGCTCTGCCCAGCAATTCTGAGAGACCTGATACTGTGTTTGAGGCCTGTTGCAGCTCGAAACCTAAATCCTGACCAAGTCCTTCACATCTGACCAAAAAGAGCCACGCCTATGTTGAACGGGAGAGGACGATGGAGCCCAGGCCGCCCTCCTGACGTGGGGACATAAACTTCCCGAGGAGCTGCAGAGGCACAGCCGAGTTGACCTTACACCTAAATAAAGCGCTCCTGCTGTACAGCAGAAGAAACCCTGCATCTGCAGGCGAGCGGCTCCAGGATGGATGAAGAGGCCTCAGAACCCAGCCTGTGTCATTTTTTTTTCCAGCCTGTGTATTTTTAACTTAAATTTATGTCCTGGCCTTGGTCAACATGCCAACAAATAAAACTTCAAGTAAAATAAAACTAAGCATGAAAAGCATATTTAAATCTCTTCCATAAACTGTAAAGGGAAAAGCAACCTGGTGCTTAGCAACGTCCTAGTGTCGGCAGGGCACCTTGAGACCCTGTCGCCAAGGAGATGAAGCAGAGATGTGAACCCCTCCTCTACCCGCACATCCCTGTTTCAGGGCTCAAGGAAAGGAAGGCGCTGGGACAGGCCGGGCCGTCCATGTCCCTGCCCCAAACCACAGCCGAGCTGGGTTCCCTCACGCTAGCGTCCAGCCGTCTGCCCCCAGAGGCTTTTCAGAGACAGCCAGGGTCACCCGTGTCCCCAGCCCGGGGAAGCAGTGCCAGATCGCCCTGACCCATCATGCTCTGAGCTGTGTCTGGGCCTTAGCAGGTCCCAGAGCCGAGGGGTGGCCTGCATGTGTGGGAAGAAGGAGCAGCATTTAGTTGCTTCAAGTTCAGCCCCTCCTCTAAAAGCCACGGGACACTACTTGTTTTCCATGTCTCAGCCTCAAGAGGAGGCTGAGGAAGGAGACCCCAGGAGTTTCTCTAACTCCGAATTAGGAAACACTGAATAGAACACAAGCTTCGCATGAGTGGTTTATGAAGCAGAAACCGTTCTCCGGATTATACTTAATCCTGTCTCGTGACGACTTCTTTTCTTTCCTTTCCCTTCTTCTTTTTACAAATATTTGTATTTATGTTGTCTTATTTTTCTGTGGCTGACTCGGCCTGCTGTGGCAGGGAATGCCCACACTTGCCTCGTCTTGCCTACGTGGGTGCGTCAGTGTGTTGAACTATCTTGCTGGCCCTGTTTTTGCTGCTGTTGTTTAAATAGCATCTTGCTATGTAGCCCAGGCTGGCCCTGAACTTACAACTCTCCTGCCTCAGCCTCTCAAGCGCTTGAATGACAGTGTACACCACCACGTCGGGCTTCATCTACCTTTTTGGAACCCATGGATGTCGGCCGTGACCCCTGTACCACCACTGCTGCGCTGTGATTCCTTGCAACCTGTGTCTTCTTTCCTGCTGGTCCCCTCGCACGCTGTCACCACCCGTGATCAGTGCGCTGAGTCCCTCTGCAGCCCCAGCACTGCAGGTGGACACTTCATGTATCCAGGGGGCAGGAGCAGCCCTGGGTCCCCAGGGGTCTGACTGTCTGGGAAATGAATATCCCAGCTGAGCCCTGCGTGTGAATGCATTTAATCCCCATAGGAATCTCATTAGAGGAGAGGATTTTGCTGGTTTGATCTGGATTAGGAGGCCCAGGCCTGCAGAGGTGATGCAAACTGCCATGGTCATGGGGCTGGGGGGGTCTCAAGGGATTTGGCCCAGGACTGGGACACCCTCTCTGCTGATGCCCCTTGAGTCAGAAAATCCTTTCTAAGAGCAGCCAGCGTTTCTGAGTGTGAGCAACCGCCCATGGGCCCTGCGTAACTCGGGCTTCAGAGTGTGGCTGCTTGTGCCATGGTGCATGGCGGGGCATCACCATTACAGCACCGCAGGGCACTGCGGCCTCGGGAAACACCCAAGTGCACGCAGAGCGCTGTTGTGGAAGCTGGTACTGGAACTGTCAGCTTGTTTTCCTACCTTCACTCATGTTCAAATCCCTTAGGGATTTCAGGTGCTCTACCTCTGTGTCTTCTGGTGCCAACCCCGGGAGGCGAGCGCTGAAACAACAGTCGAGGAGAGAGTGGCTTGGGGTCAGGCCTGCCACAGACCCGCGATTGTTCAGGAGCAGGGGCTGCATCGAGATGCCCAAACCACGCCTGCTCCCCTCGGCCATGCGCCTGAGCCACCGAGGATGACTTCCGCTCAGCACAACTGCACATGGGGGCGCCATCTTCAGGACCCAAGAGTTCTTCGAGTCCCGGACCCTGGGGACCTGGACAGGCATCTGCTCAGGTTGAGAGACATGAATGCGGTACTCGACCGGCTCAGCTGCGCACCTTCCCGGAAGGCAAGGCCAAGACTATCTTGGGCAGAGCGAGCCGCACTATCTCGGCTTCCAAGTCTATGGCAGTGTGCGGACCTAGGCCCTGGCCCCGCCCAGCTCACTCACTTCCTCCCCAGGGCCGAGCCCGCGCACCTGCCGTCTCGGAGCAGCACTGAACAGGCACGGTCTAGCTGAATTTGGCAGGGATGCATCCATGCGGGGCACTGGCCCCCGACGCTCCAGTCTGACGCTGCACTCTGCACTCGCCCTCGCCACCGCCCTGTCTGCTTCCTGCCTTGTCGACGAGTCTTACTTCACTCTTTAAATGACTGGTGTCCTAGCTCTGTCTCGGGAGGGAAACCAGGTCAAGTTGAACTTCGGTGACTGACTCTTCTCAGGTAGCTTTAGGTTGAGCTGGGGAGAGAGCTCAGTAGTATCAGTGCTTGCCTGGCAAGCACAAGGCCCTGAGTTCAATCCCCAGGACCACACACACACACACACACACACACACACACACACACACACGCATGTCAATTAGCTTTAGGTCTTGATGGCTCTATTACTGGTGGTCTGTGGAAAACTTGTTACCAAAGTTCTCCAATAACATTCCTAGCTCCTTCTAAACTAGCTCAGGGGCCTTCACCCCCCAAACCAGCCCTTGTCATGCAGGTCACCTTTGAGATAAATCAGAAGCAACTGTTTTGCCTCCTTGCCCTCTCTGGCTGCCAGTGTTGCTAGGTGATCCTAGGAGGAAGTGTTACGTCACCACACTATTGATCTTCAGAAGGTGCTGGGTCCCAAGTGGATCGCTGCACTGTGGCTCTGGGGTGAGGAATAATAGGAACAGAATTTCTCCTGGGCTCCCGACATCCTCCTGTGTACTCCATTCGTTTGGTACTGAACTTTAGACAGACTCCCAGGGCTTAGACAGAGCTCACCGGTGGGGCGCATGCCCAGCGTACGTCAAGCCTTGGGTTTAATCCTCAGCTAAAAAAAGCAAAAAAGATTTTTTTTTTTTTTGAAGCCTAGGAATTAATTGCATGGTGACAGGCTCCCTGTACAGTTCCTGGGTCGCAGCCTCCTCTGGCCCAGGTGCCTTTCTTTGTGGTCCATTATCACCTGCACACCTGAGTGCTCCTTGAGCCAGTCATGGCAGGGAGGAGCCATACTGCAGGTAACATCACATCTGAGCAGCTCTGTCAGCCATTTCAGTGGTACTGGCACAAAACTGGTACTGATAACTGCAGCCTAAAGAAGACAGGCCTAGTACAGCCTGCAGTTTCAGGGTGCCCAGCCCATGGCAGCCTGACCCTGGGCAGGAGTGGCACCGTTGATGTGCCCAGCAGAAGAAAGCTATTCAACTCAAGGGATGCAGAGAGGGGAGATCCCAGAGCAGGGCTGCAAGCTTGGGGTCATTTCCCATGCACTTCAGGTCAACTGTGGGTGTGTCTGCTCATAGCACAGCACCCCATGACCCTGCCGCCTTCTGGAAGTCACCTCTGAAAGCATGAGCATACAGAAAACATGCCACACCTCAACCCCAAAGAGTGTTCCTGAAGCCCTGTGCAAAACCAGAACTGTGTGCAGACCCTGCTGGCTGAGAAGTCTCCAAGCTTCTCACAGAGGCAGTGCTCATGCCTTCTGAGATGCCACAGGCTGTACGTCAGGGTGGCTCCTGGCTCTCACTGCTACCAACAAGCTAGCCCTGTGCAGGCACAGGGCACGCCAGAGCTGAACAGATCAGTGCGTGACTGTCTCTGCTTGCAGAGGGACAACTACACCTTCAGCTGCATGCTCTGAGTGTGCTTATGAAAGCTTTTCAAAAGCATCCTCCATTGAATAATCTCCAGAAGGCCTCTGTCATACCTGGCTCTGACCCTTAATTCCCTGTCTTTCAATAAAGACAAAATTCAACAACAGACTACAGCAGATAAATTCACTTTAAGACAGCTGACATTGCTTACATGCAGAGAAATAACTATTTCCTTCATCTGCTTTGTAGGCTTCCAGTTCTCCTCAGAAAGCTGTCGCTCATGGAGCTCTCCTTAAGCTAGCAGATCCACTTTGCAAAGAAAACAGAAGAAACACTCCACAATAAAATACATAAGCCTTTGTGCCTAACACAATAAAGTCCATTTTATTTGGTTTGTATTTACCAATTCTGAGTATTTTAACTAGCAAGGAAATCAAGACCACATCGTTTTATCTGTTATTATCTCCTTCAAAGGCCAACCACAGATTATATCCTGACTTTAATGGCCAGGGTTTTCTGCCCACTTCATGGCAGGATGCGGGGTATCTGGGAGCAAGAACACCGTGGAGCCCTGAATGACTGCGGTCCCACTCCCTGGCCCGGCCCTCAGAGGTCGCCCACACTGCTCACTTAATTACGCCACTGCCCATTATCTCCCCTGCATCTCAGATTCTTCTAGAACACACAAGGCAACACTAGGGAAAGTGGAGGAGCAGGTAGGAGGCAGTGGTCCAAATGCCGCACTGCGACCTTAAAAGCTGAAGCAAACTGTTCTGGACGCCTGGACGCAAGGCATTTTCAAGGTGTGAAAACGTTCTAAAGGTTGTCAACTATAAAAACAAAGGCCTTGGGTAAATTCCTGGCCACTCTGGTGTGTGCTCCTCTTCTTAATCTGGGTCAGATGGGAGTGGTGGGCGGGGTGGGGCGTGGCCTGGTAGAGGCTCCTGGCCCAGCCCCCCGGGCCAGCCACCGGCTTTCTCTTCTGCAGCATGGCGCTCTTTCCGTTTGTGTTATCTCTCACCCAGTCTCCAAGACAAACGCCCGGTTGCGCCCTGGCCACTGTCCTGTCCGCTCTGTGGTCTTCTCGCCTTGTCCCTTGCTGGGGTCTCCTCAAGGTCACAGCTTTAACTTCCACTTCATGGCACCCTGGCCACATGGTGGCCCATTCCACAAGGGCTGTACTCCATGCTTCTAGCCACCACGGCTGCCTTAAACCCAAGGAGATACTGAAAGCAGAGCCAAGTTCACGCTCGACTTGAGAACCAGGTGTGTCCTGTGCCTCAGGTCTGGCGTTTCACGTCTGTACCCTCAGTGAGAGCTGGGTGTGGTTAAAAGCTGCTGTTCCACCAGGTCTGGTTTCATTTCCATTCAAACACAAGGTAGAAAAGATCATATTTTTGTTTTCTTTTAACCTAACTTCGCCTTTGAAAGGAAAAAAAAAAAAAAGTCGGGGGAGATAGCTCAGTAGAAGAAGCACTTGCCTGGCAAGAGCAAGGCTCTGAGTTCAGTCCCTGGTACTGGAAAAAAAAAAACAGGATCCTTTGCCTTGAGGTGCCTGACTCAGTTCCCTTTATGGGCCTCTTACTATTTTCCTACTGATGACTTAGGTCATCATGGAGCTTACGACCAGTTATGCCACTAAATGTGGCAATCTCTTAATCAGACATCCCTTTCCCAGCCAGGCGTAGCTCCCAGGCTCTAAATCTTGCTTCAGATGGAAGCTAACAGTAGGTCACCAGCCACCGCGATCCCGTGGCGACCGCCCTTACTGTGCTTGATGGGGTAAATGGTGACGAAAACAAGGTACGCGTGGTGCTCAGCGTCCCTCACAGCGTAGCAGGCAGACGTGCGCGCCACACGCTGCTCGACACCTGGACGCGTACCTGAAATCCTTGGTACCGGTCCGCCACACCAAGCTACATAAGGGACGTGCGCCATCAAGAAAAGCCACCTCTTTCCCCAGCCATGCTGTCATAGGCACTTTCTCATCACTGAAATGAAGTACCCAGCATGCACAGCTCCAAGGAGGAGGAGTTATGCAGCCCAGGTTTTGGCAGTGCCTGCGCTAGCGTGGGCGGCTGGCTCCATGCAGGACAGGAAGCGCAGAGTGGAAGGGATTGGTGGAGGAGGGCTGCTGGCCTCATGCAGGACAGGAAGCACAGAGTCAGGATGGGCAGGGCAGTGAGGCGGGCCTAGCAGGTCAATCCCAGGGGCCGCCTCTTTCAGCAGACCCCACCTCCTAACAGCGGTCAGCTCTGAGCTCCAAAACTCAGTCTCCTTCTGAGCCCCAACTTTCATGCACAAAGCTGGGCTTCTATATGGAAACCAAACAATACGTTTTTCTCTTAGCATTTGTTCTTCTGAATTCATAAATGCTTATGTCTTGAGAAAACCAAAGGCTGGACGCTGGGGGTGGAGCCTCTTCATGAATATCCTCTGCCTTTTTATTCTGCCAAAGGCTATGGCTATGGGCATTTCAGAAATGCTGACTCCCAGCCCTCAGCAGCTGTTTCTCAGGTTTCGTTTCCTAGTGTGGAATTGTGCTGAGTGGGCGGGAACAACTTTCTTGTCCCCTGTGCCGAGTGGCCATTTCGGTATCAGACACTGAGGAAAAGCCAGGGTCAGAAGCTCCCCAGTCCCGCACAGCACCACAATATTGAAAGGTAATCGAGTAGCTGTTCACAAACCTTGTCAGCCAGATAAAGGTGATCAGACAGTTTTATGCAAAAGGAATATTCATATGTTAGATCAGAGGCTCCTCCAGATAGAAAGAACTTTGGTTCCACAAAGAACTCCAGTTTATGTCCTCTTATTTTACTTTATTCTGGTGCTTTTATTTTGTTTTGTTTTGGAGACAGGGTCTTATAGTGTAGTCCAAGGTGGTCTCATTCAGAAATCCACATCTCAGTATTCTGACTGCTGGGACTCTGGGTGTACACCACCATGCCTAGCTTACCCTATCACTCTAATACTGCTAAGGCAGTGTGTATGTAACAGAATTTTTTAAAATGCAAACTTAGTTTTTTTTGCTTATTAACTTGGATCTTCAAAAGAAAAACTAGGGGGCTGGGGAGATAGCTCAGTAGAATAAGCGCTAGCCTGGCAAGCACAAGGACCTGAGTTCAATCCCTGGTTCCTGAAAAGAAAAAGAAAAAGAAAAGAAAAACTGGGGGGTTGGTGAGATGGTACAGCTGTCTAAAGCACCCGCTTAGGAAAGCTTAGGCAACTATAGGGGCCATGGTTTGATCCTCAGCACCACATGCTTTGCCAGCCCTACCCCCAGGGCAGGCTGAGCAGGCCATAGTAATAAAAAACAAAGAAACAAGAAAAAAAACTGGAAGATAGCTAAAAAAGTGCAATCAGATGGGCAAATAGGTTGTATTTGTACATAACTGCTAGCTAGCACTCTCGTCTATTTTTTTTAACAGTAGGGATGGAGCCCAGGCCCTTTGCATTGACCTCCATCCCCAGATATTATTTTTTATATGTGGACAGGGTCTCATTAAGTCCCGAGTTATCACGCTGGGTTTGGATTTGTGATCTTCCTGCCTCAGCCTCTTGGAATGTTGGGATTCAGGGGGGCACCAGTATGGCTTTTGGTGACTAACCCGATTTCAGGGTTCTAGACCATTGGCCAGGGGACGGAGAATTAACGGTAGGGAATATTTCAGATTCGTCACTGGAAAAGCAATTGATACAGTAGACGTGATGTCAGCTCTAAGCATTTTACTCCTGGTTTTCAGAATAAATAATATATTCTTGCAGAATGTTTATCCACAAAGTCATTCAGGTGTAGAGGCCAAGTTCTTGTATATACCGAATTCACTGCACAGAGTCCAGACTTTGGCCCCAAGGCTGTCTTAATGTGTCTTGTCCAGAAATTATATTTTCTTTTCCTTTTATGCATTTGATATAGAATCTCATAATGCAGCTCAGATTCATAGTAATCCTCCTGTTTTCAGCCTCCCCAGTGCTGGAATAATAGGCGTGTGCCACCAAGTCTGGACTTGGTCACTGGCTCAAGGTGCCCAGGGGGTGGGCCAGAGGGACAGGGCGAAAGTGGCTGGCGAACCAGGTTGTATGTTTTTTGGTTTTGGCCAGCTCAGCCTGCCCTCGCAGCATTTTGTGCCAGGGATGGAACCGCAGTTCCCTGAGCCTGTCTAAGCTCACCTAAGCAGGAACTTTAGACTGCTGAGCTATCTTGCACTGGTCCTAAAATACAATTTATTTATTTGTTTGGTACAGGTATGTGGTACTGGGCATTGAAACCAGGTCCACTGAGCTATCTGCCTGGTGCCAGAAATTCTCTCTCTCTCTCTCTCTCTCTCTCTCTCTCTCTCTCTCTCTCTCGCTCTCCTGTCTTTTTGAGACAGGGTCTTGCTCTGCAGTTCAGGCTGGCCTTGAGCTCATTTTTGTAGCCCAGGCTGGTCTTGCACCCGCATTGATCCTCCTGCCTCATCCTCCCAAGTGCTGGGATTACAGGCCTGCGCCACCACGCCCGGCCAGAAATTCTTAATCTTTGTGTAATACTGATTTTGTACCACCAGGCCACCAAGATCAGCAAAGAAAAGTAAAGGCCTAATTCCTCTGCGCTGACCATGTATAGAGGGAAAAATAATCAAATACTGATCTCACAGGATCAATCAATAAAATGTTCCTGCAGCCCGGCCAGAAAGTCCGAGCAAGCACCCACCATGCTCAGACGTCTCCTGCTGCTCGTAGAACAAGCCAAGCACAGCCGGCCTGGGGAGCAGAGCAGATGGCCGCGACGGGGGCGTCCCTCTTGCTCCAGCCTGGCCCAGACAGGAGCTGAAATCCAGTCATTTGTGGGCCGCCGCTTCCTTTCTGCTGAGCTTTATCTCGAAACAGCTAATAGACTTAGGGGAATCTAGGCCGTCGCCAGCCGAGCATACCTGTGGTTTCTCTGCCTGGCCTTGCCGTTTCTGCTGCGCAGGCTGAAATCCGGGCTGTGCCCGGCTGCCCTGCGGGAAGTCGCCAAGCCTGTCATTAGTGCCCCAGAGCCCTTGAGCGCCGCCCTCACACTGGCTCTCGGGGCTGCAAGGCCCGGCCCGCAGGCGCCGGCCGGCCGAGTTCTTTGGGGACAAAGGTTCTCACATCGCCAAGCCCTTGCTCGCCTAGGACCAGCCAGGCCGGCGCACGCGGGGTGATGCGGGCCGGGCTGAGGAGCTGGGGGCGCTCTGAGCCCTGGCCCACGGGAGGCTTGCAGTCTTTCTCTCCCAAGGGTGGAGCAGAAGGAGACTGCGCCTAGGCAGCCGGCCGGCTGGGGCAGGGGAATGACCGATTTGCTGCAAGATCCCCCCGCACATGCGCAGGTCAGCTCCGGAAGCCCGGCTCGCGGCTGCGCGTGGGAACCTGAGAGGGTTCTCACTAGGACGCCCAGGCCTGGGGGATCCCAGCACCGCCTCGCAGAACCCAGATGTAGTTCTCACGGGTTTTCTTGAGATTTGGACAGTATAAAGGACAGCAGCAGGAATTTGGAAGGTTGCTTACTGCCACCGACCTGATGTGTCTGTGTCATGCTGTTTTTTCTGTACTCACTTAAACTGGCTCAACAGAGCCACTGTTTTCTTGCTTGCTTGCTTTCATTTGAGGCAGGGTCTCACTATACAGCTCAGGCTGCCCTTGAGCTCCCTTTGTAGCCCAGGCTGCTCCCAACTCACCGTGATTCTGCGGCCTCAGCTTTCCAAGTGCTGGAATTACAGGCATGAGCCACCATGTGTAAATTTTTTCACTGCTTTTCGCTCATTTTGTTCATTTCTTTGTTCAGGACATAAAAGAACCTGAGAGCCTGCTCCAGAAGGAGGAGTGAGCAGCTGGGGTTTGGCAGTGAGAGCTCCCGCTGATACGAGGAGGCGAGGTGAGCTAGGAAAGGCACCTGCTGGTCAGCACAGACAGAAACCGGGACCACCGGCTTGAAGTTCAGACCTAGGAACGAGGTTGTTACAAGATCCATCGATCCAAGGCGGCAACTCTGCCCCCACAGGCGAGGGTGAGGCTGAGGCTGGAGGATCTCACGCTTGAGGCCAGTTGAGCAATGTAGGGAGTTCAAGCTCGCCTGGAAGACCGAGATACGCCGCGGCAGAGGGTGCTTGCGTGACCTCTGTGCGCTGGTGTGAGGGAGGTGGGGAGTGGATAGGAAACTCTGGAGCGAGGCTGACCAAACGCAGCCTGAATCTTGCAGGCGGTTGCCGTGGCTGCCTTTGTTTCTCACCCTCCTGAGCTACCCGAATGAGGGTTCGCACTACCGGGTGCACAGACTTGGAAAAAAAGATTAGCAACATCGGAGGAATTACACGGAAGGAGCCTGGTGGTCTGGGATGAGCTGCCGCAGTAGCGCTGGGCTGCAGCCCCAGCCCTGTAATTTCACTTTTATCCTGGGACAGAGTGTCATTAAATCACTAAGTTGCCCCCACTGGGCCCCGCCTGCACTCCTCCTGTGCCAGCCCCCTCCCTGTGTTGGGTTACTGGGGTTACTGGGGTGCTCTGCCACCCCCTGCTACGGCACTGTTTGAGTGCTTCTCCAGCTAGGAGGTGTGAGGTGAGGAAGCAGAACCCGCCACCAGCTGTCCCTGTCGAGGTCCAGGAGGTCGGTGAGCTGTGATTCACAGCCCGGTGAGGCAGCCTTCTGGCCTCTAGACCCACACTGGTGGGGCACCGTGAAGGCAGAGGCACAGCGCAGCTGGGCAAGAAAGGAGGCCTCGGACCTCAGAGAGCATGCGCCAGCCCAAGGCCCAGGCGCCAGCGCGGGGCTGCGGAGTAGCAGATAAGGGAGGTGGGAACTGAGACCCCAGTAGGGATTCGCACAAATCTGCTGCCTTGGGAAACAACAGACTCTGCAAAAGTGTGAGGGCGCTGACTAGGACGGCACCCACAGGGCTTCGGCCAGCACTCTGAGGCCAACACTGACTGAATCTCTTAAGTGTTTTACTTCAAGCACAGTGGAGTTTTGTTTATGTTTGTATTTTTAGGGAAGGGACTACAGGGTGTTCAGGGTCTCACTACAAGACCAGACTTGCAGTGATCCACCTGTGTACAGCCTCTAGGAGCTGGGATTATAGGCTCATGCCACCACGCCCAGCCTCAGTTGTCATCTCGGCATGCCCCTGGGGCCAGGGCTGGTAGGCAGACCCTGCTTGCAGTTGCTTGAATCTGCTGAGCTATTTGGCTGGCTCTCATGCATAGTGTTTTGAATTAAATTTTTATTTTTGATAAGACGCTGATGGAAGCAACCCAGAAGCTCTCTACCACTGAGCTACACATTCCCACCTGTTTTTTATTTTGAGGCAAGGCTGGTCTCGAGGTGGCCCAGAGAGGACCTGAACTTGCAAAGTTGCTATCTTCCTGCTTCAGCCTCCCAAGTGCTTGAACTAGGTTTTCAAAGTTCGTTTTGGGAGCCGGGCGTGGTGGCGCACGCCTGTAATCCCAGCACTCGGGAGGCTGAGGCAGGAGGATCAGTGCGAGTTCGAGACCAGCCTGGGCTACAAAAGTGAACTCAAGGCCAGCCTCAACTGCATAACAAGACCCTGTCTCAAAAAGACAAAAAAAAAAAAAAAAAAGAGTTCGTTTTGGGTTAATGATTCTCTGTCTCACTGGGCACAAAACATGACAAGGTTTTAATTCTGATACATGGGCTGCTTGCAAACAGAATTCGCAGAGGGACGAGCTGTACCCGTGACGCCTGTCCCTGATTATCTTGTGAGCATCCGTGGTTTCCACTTGGCTCCAGATACGGTCCCAGAGGTGGAGCCGAAAAAGTCTGAGCTTCTGTAGACAGAGGAGGGAAAGGGAGGAAGAAAACAAGCCCCGGAAACTGGGCACCGGAAACTTGGCACCGGAAGCTGAGCACCGGAAAAGGGATTTACGGACTTCTTCTGTGTTTCGGTTTAATTATGGTTTTCATCAGTATGCGGCTGCAGTACTTGTGACTGTGGTCTCCGTGGCTGCATGGGGTTGGCCACGCACCCAGCGCATCTGGCGCCTTTCTCGCCCTCGCCCCCTCTACCCACCCCTTGGTACCCTTCCCATGGTCCAGGGTGCCAGGCTCCGCTTCCTGTCTGCCCCATATTCCGGGTTCCTCAGCACACAACCCCGCTTCCCCGGCTGCTCCACCAGCGAGGTTGGGGTGTGGGTGGGCGGGTAGGGGTTTCCCGTGGTGTATCTCGTGGGAAGTGCCCCAAAATCATTTAGAGTTTCTTCTTATCCATTGTGTCCTGATCACTCTTTAGCCGAAGCAGCAGGTCTGGGTGGTGACGGTGAAGTCTTCAGCCTAACTCGCGTGCGTGCGTGTGTGCGGGCGCGCATGGAGGGGATTCGCAGTCCCAGAACGAGCTTTGCTCTACTCTGACCTTGTGAGCCAGGGTGATGAGTTACCTGTTGACCATAGAAGGCCGAGTGTAGGGTGGGGCCGAAGGACCTGGAAGAAAGAAGGGAGAGCCCTGGGTGGCCAAGCCCGGTGACCCCTGCCCTCGGAAGCCTGAGGCTGGAAGCCCCCGAGAGCAGGACTAGCCTGGCTGTCGCGCCAGGCCCTGTATCAGAACAGGAGAGAAAAAGAAAACAAATGGTTAAAAACTAAAGAATAAAGGAAGTAAAACAAATAGAAGACAGGCCAGATTGCTCTGCAGACTGAAGCCTTTGCTTCAGCGGAGTGGAGCGGAGCGCAGAGGCGGTTCGATCGTCCACATGCGGTGCGGGCCCCACCCCCAGGCAAGCTGAGACTGCCATTGAGACTGGGCATGGTGGCACGGGCCTGTAATCCCAGCACTGGGGGGCGGCGCTCAACATAAAAGCGTCGCTATGAGTCCTATCTAGGAGTGAGACCCTGTACTTACTTACACACTACGCCATATATATATATATATATATATATATATATATATGAAACAGAAATAAAAAATAGGTTTTATAATTAATAACAGACAAGATACAGTGTTCTCTCTTCACTCTTCTCTCCTACAGCTTCCTAGGCTTATGTTCACAATAACCTTTACGTGTGGCTCAGATCAACCCTAGGTCTGATGTCAGCAAAATAACAACAGCTGCTGTCGGCTGCAGTCCCAGTATGTGGGAGGCTGGGGCACGAAGATGCCAAGTTCAGTTAGAAGCAACCTGTGAATTCCAACAGGCTATGTGTGTGAGCCTTTTGGGTTCATGTGTTCTGTCATGTTATATTTTTTAGAATTTCATCCTACTGTAAGTCTGTGAGAATAGAGTGACAACGATGTAGTTGGGTGTGGTGACAGTTACTTTTCAATCTCAGGACTCAGAGGCTGAGGCAGGAGGGTCTTGAGTTCAAGGCTGGCCTGGGCAGCAGAGACTCAGAGGGAGTGGGGACATGTGCTTGAAAATGTTTCTTAGAATTAATCTCGAGTGGATAAAGAAATATATCTGCACACTATGCCGTAAGGATACACCTTGAGCCATCTGTAGGAGCGCAAGTGCACCTTGAGGCTGGAGAGTTAGATGAGTCAGACGTGACAGCTTCCATGTTGCACAGCTTCCTGTACATGAGGAACACCAGCCAGAAATAAAGAGCAAAGGACAGGTAAGCAGGGAGGCAGATCTTTTGCAAGATGGAGGAGGAAAAGGAGGGGAGAAAACGGAAACAGGACCCAAGGGGATCAAGTGTGTCCCGCCCCCACCCCACCCCCGTCAGTGCTGCTGTTGCGCCTCTAATGAGGCGTTTTTTAAAAGAATTTCTCATGGGCTGAGATTGGCTAAACTGTGAGCCCAGCCCTTGGGAGGCCGAGGCAGAAGGGTGCAGGGCTTAATGTCAGCCTCGGCCCCGGCTGCCCTTCTGTGGGCCTGAGCCACGCTAAGTGTTCTACTTGGGGGCCAAGCGGGACCCGTGGAGAGCAGAAATATAAAGCAGGGACTTCAGAG
Organism: Myocastor coypus; assembly: GCA_004027025.1. Lineage (NCBI taxonomy): Eukaryota > Metazoa > Chordata > Mammalia > Rodentia > Myocastoridae > Myocastor > Myocastor coypus. The sequence continues at coordinate 46,186 of PVJA010006027.1, forward strand.
AGAGCAAAGACACAATTTAAATAATTACCAGGAATGAGAAAAAGGAGGAAAGCTTCAAAATCCTTTCAAGGGCATGGGTTTGGCAAAGCTTTAATTGTAAAATATGATTAATGAATGTGACAGAATTTGGAGATCTTAAAAGTACAAATTGTTTACAGTCCTGGGGCGGGATCCGCTGCCGGCCGGGCTGGCTGCTGGAACTTTCCCTGAGCTGCTTTCTTAATCTCCAGCCAAGGAGGCGTTTCCTTCTGCTCTGAAAGCCAGATTAACGACGTTTCAATTTCCACGGGGTCTCTTTTTCCCTCTTACCTATGGTCTTAGGCGCAGATTTATCTAACAAAGAAATTTAAGTGGAAAGGGGCAGCAGGAGAGGCAGAGCCCGAGCTCCTGGCGCACAGCACTTAGCTCTGCTGCTGCTGTGCTCCTCCCTCTCCTCTTCACCAGAGCAGAAGCCCCAGGCTCAGGCCTTCTGTCTCTGCCACGTCCTGCTTCCAGGAGAGAAACAAACATAATAGAAAGAAATCCTTATTATGAAATCTTCATTTTGAGAGCTGACAAAATTCACTTTGAAGAAGCGGTGGACGTGTGGTTGTAGTCCCCTGCTACAAGCTCAGCACGGAGATCTTCGCTTGTTTGCTTTGTTTATTTTTGAGGTAGCATTGCACTGTGCAGTACAGGCTGGGCACCACTCTTGGGGGTCTTCCTGCCTCGGCCTCCTGAGGGCTGGGATTATGAGCATGTGCTGCTGTGCTTGGCTTTTAATGACTAAATCTTAAACTTTTGTTTATATTTGTTATAGCCGGTTCATTCTGCCCTGGGGGTGGGGCTGGCGCAGCATGTGATGCCGGGGATCAAACTGTCATCCCCGAAGTTGCCTAAGCTTGCCTAAGCAGGCGCTTTAGACTCCTAAGCTATCTCGCAGGCCCTAATGACTAAATCTTAACGCAATACAACGCAGAGCACAAGTGTGGGTCCTCTGTGTTTGTCTCTGTTGCCTGCTTTTTGGCACTGCTGGCTGCAGAGCCCAGGGTGTCAGCGCCTAAGCGGGGTCTCCCCACCGGAACACACCCTGCCTGATGTTAGGGTCGTTCTGTTTCCATTCCTGTAGGTCCAGGGAGGCTGTAACGCAGCTGCACCAGCCCGAAGGTGTGCTTGTTCTAGTCGTGGTTGCTATATTATCCAGTCACCTAACGTTTTTCTAGACAATGTGGTGGTGGGATTGAGCCATTACGCAGAAGACATGTGCCCTAACTGGACCCCAAAATAGCAAAATCAACACGTAGGGCTGGGCTTTTCTCTGGCGATGCCTGTGTTGCTTTCAGATTTCCCGGCTCTCCCTTCCATAAGTCAGTTGTCAGACACCCTGAGCTGCTCAGGCTCTGGTCCACCTGAGGGTTTTTTTGTTGTGTTTTACTTTGCTTTCGCACAGACCTCACTGCATAGCCCATGCTGGCCTTCGATACATGGATCTTTCTGCCTAAGCCCTCGAGCACCAGGTGTGTGCCACCATGGCACGCCTACACACACACACACAAACCTTAGGATCTGTTCTTGGGAACAGCGCAGTGGTACAGCTGAGGAGGCCCAGCCACGCAGAGGTTCAGGAGCAGACAGGCCCTGTGGAGGCCCGTCAATGGCATCGAGAGCCTGGCTCAACCCCAGCACTCTAGGAGGCTGAGGCAGGAGAGTTGCAACTCTAGCCCAGCCCCAGTGAGGGACTTAGTGAGACCCGGTCTCGGCTTCACCTGGACCCCAGACAGCTCAGGCTCCTACCCACTACAGCATCCGACAAGTGTACCCAGCAGGGCAGGTGCTTGGGCACTGTGGAGACTGGCCCTCAGGGTCTCCAGGGAACTGAAATCACAACAGCCTCTGAGGCTCAGCATCTGACCAGCCATGAGGTCGCTGTTCTCAGGCTGCCCTCTGGCCTGTCCTGCACAGCACACTGCTTGCTCCTCCCTCTGAAGACCCCAGCCAACAGCTCCAGGCTAGGCTGCTCAGCCCTCAAGGGGAAGCAGAGCCAGCCCCAGGCTGTGGGGATGACGAACCCGGCCCAGCCCAAGAGCTGTGTGCTCAGGAGGCTGAGGCAGGAGGGTCCCATGAGTTCAAGGCCTGCTGCAACTTCATAGTGGGACCCTATCGCAAAGAAGAAAACTAAATGAATAAGCCAATGAATCTTGAAAGAATAGGCAATTCTGACTTTGCAAATTGGTATGAAATTCTAAATTAAAGCAATGGTCACATAGACGATGGTCCAACAAAAACAGCAGCAAATCTCCAGCATCGTAAAGGCTTAAAAAAAAAAAAAAAAACACTAAAATTTTATTTTTCTTTTATATAGCAAGAGTGGCCTTAATTATGGCCGAGAGGGCTGGGAGATAGCTCAGTGGCCTAAGTGCCTACCTGACCAGAGTCAGGTCCTGAGTTTGATCCCCAGCACCACAAAAAAAAAAAAAAAAAAGCCTTCACTGAGGGGCCTGGCAGGATGGCTCAGTGGTCTAAAGCGCCTGCTTGGGAAAGCTTGGGCGACTGCAGGGACCGCGGTTCGATCCCCGGCACCACATGCTGCACCAGCCCTGCCCTCAGGGCAGGCTGAGCCGGCCATAAAAATAAATAAACAAACAAGCAAAAGTTCTGAAACAAGAAAAAAATTAAATTAAAAAAAAATTATGGCCGAGTATCGCAAATAAAAATATAATAAAGGCATTTCTTTAAAAGTATTAACTTCAAAGCAATTCTCCAAGGGCTAAGGGCTGTGCGCGGGGTGGGCCGTTCCTCACCGCTCACCGCTTTGACACAGGGGCAACTGGCAGCGGCCATTTCCGTGCACTTACTACGCTCCGAGTTTTCCTTGTGATCTGAGCTCTGTTGTGCGGTTTTGTTTTCCATCCTTAGCAGTTCTCAACAGCATGTTACAGAACATCTTAGCTTGTGATACCGGAAGTACACTTGTAGGCCGAGCACGCAAGACCCCTGACAGCTTTCTCCTCTCAGAATAGAGAACAAAGCTCTGTTTTACTCTGTTCCTTCGTGATCCACACAGAAAGCACTTTTATTTTTTTGTGGAACCGGGGATTGAACTCAGGCCCTTCGGCAAGCCCTTATCCTACTGAGCTATCTCCCCAGCGCCTTGTGACCTACACAGAACTTACTTTTTAACTGATTGGAAATCACTTGTTTAAAGGTTTAAAGTAAGAATTTCTGCTCTCACATAAGAAATTCGGCTAGCATTACATGACTAAGAGGACGATGAGATTGTCTTGTTTTTTCAGCAATCATGCACGTGGGGGCAAGAAATCAAAACAGTAAACCATTCCCACGGAGCCGGAAGTGGTGCAGGGCACAGGGCTCACGCAGGCCGCAGCTCCCAGCCTCCGGCCACCGCGCAGTCGCAGAACCGACGCGAGGCGCCAGCTCTGCAGTGGGAGCGCACGGGTACCCAGAAAGAGCAGCCTGTGCGAGGGCTGCTTTCCTTCCAGTCCAGTGGGGGAAGCCTAGGAGCTGCCCCTGGGGAGTTTAAGGTCAGCCTGAGTCATTTCAGGATCAAAAATAACCACAGCCGAGCAAAAGCCTGGGGGTGCAGCCCTACCTCAGTCCAGGGCTAGCTCACATGCCTGACCTCTCTGAAGACACAGCCCCCTGGACCTCCACTCATGACTGCAATCTCCGGGCCCGGCGAGGGACTCAGGTGTTGTGTGGTGTCCAAATGTTGACACGAATGACCTGGTAAGTCAGAAGCCTTCCTGAGGGACGCGCACCGAGCCCACCTCTTGGCTCTAGGACAGGCAGGCGTGGGGTCGGCTGCCCGGAGTTGGTCTCAGCACCTTCCCAGAGTCTGGCTGTCCTTGGTGTTGCGAACCTGGCCTGACCCTGCATTTCCAGAAGGCTCACAGCTCTGAGAAGGGAGCATCCTCACCCTGGGCTGTCTTTGTCCCATACCCAAGTCAGTGCCACCCTACTTCCACCCAGATCACAGGTGGAAAGCAGCCAGGAAGTGACTCGGTGTCAGGCCTGGGGTTTAATCCTTAGCACTGCACAAAAGGAAACGTGTAGTATTCAGTGCAACCCTCATGTACCTTATCTTGAATAAATATGTAAGAATGCTTATTATCAGTGGCTGCCCTGAAGCAGCTAACAATACTGAGAGATCCCTAAGGCCCTGGCATCTATAATCCTGTCATTCAGGAGTCTGAGGCAGGAGGATTCTGAGTTTGAAGCCAACTTGGGCTCCATAGTGAGTTCAAGGTCTACTCAGAAAAATGGCTAAAAAAATCATTTCAAGCCTTCCCCCAGCCAAATATTCCTAAAGATGTAAATTTACCCAAGTCCTTATAGCCCATGGAGATATCTTGGATAATCTTTAATAGATACAAGAGGTAAGACAGGGGGAAAAAAAAAAAAAAAACCACACACACACATTTAGCATTTCTACTAAATTAAAACTTTATTGAAGAACACTCCAGAACACACAATCTGATGAACCAGGTCTATGGTACATGCAACGAAGCTGAACATGACAGTGGTTTAACGTGGAATGTCAAACTCATTCGTATTTTTTCCGTTGTTGAAAACTGTTCTATGCAGCTGATGTGTGAAAAGGCCAACAGGAACATGCGACTTTCCCTGCTTCGTTCGTGACGAGTTTCAAAAAGGCGCCTGAAGACAGGGGTCGATGTCTGTCGCATACAGTTCAAATAAATTAGTTACTTGTGCGCTCCCAAAACATGCTCCAGCTCCTCCTCTATCCCACGTTACATCTTAGTGCAAACACCGAAGCTGCTGCCCACCTGAGACTCAGCCTGCGGACGAAGACTCGCTCAGAATTTATGTGTGTTACCGAGGCTGCCGCCGAGAGCCCCAGTTCCTGCCAACCGGGGTGAGGGCACAGCGAGCAGCAGTCCTCTCTACGCTTTTCTTCTACGTCTCTCACATGAATGACTAAAGCCTGTTTACAGTACTAAAATCCTATCATTCAAGCATCAACGATTATATTTCATGAGAAAAGACATCATTCATCTCCATAATAGCATTCCTGCTACATTCTAAAAGGAAGAATTTTTAAAAAGACCAAAAGAATCATGACCAACAAAAGCGGGTATCCACAACAGAGAAAGCACTGTAGGAAAGAAGAGTGTTTGGCCACACAGCCGGGATCGTACAATGTAAACACCAGGGGCTACCACACCCCAAGATGCACCCCGGAGGCTCAGGTTGGGACGCCCGTGTGCTTTGTTTTCAGATCTGTGTTTGTGAGTCTGGGTACCAATACAAGACAAATAAGACACACGCGGGCACGCACGCACGCACACACACGATCGCTGTCAGGCATGGCTGGTCTCCCCAACATGGGCTCAGACACTTATCCAATGATGCCCGAGCCCATCCAAGCACAGAGCCCCTTGGCACAGTGGGGACAAGGGGGTGCATGGCTGGCTCAAGTGCGAGCCCCAACAGTTCTTCCTCCATGGGCCTTGTCTGAACTTTAAATTGACATCAATATTAATAGCAATAATAATAACAATGGAGCCCCGCGAGTCCGTAGACTCCAGCAGGGGTGGCCTGGACAGCTCCCTCCAAAGTGCACATACAGCAATGGAATGTTTTAGCAGAGACATGAGCACAGTTGTCTGTCTTTCACAGGAAAGAAATTCAGCTTCTTGGTAAAACAAAACTTTAAAAAAATATATTCAGCCACAACCATCAGCCACCCTTCAGACACGTGGGCGTGCTCAGGGGTGTGGGGGAGAAAAGCCCTTACCTATACCTCACCTATGCAACTCTGAGGAGAGCCAGAGTTCTCAGAACCCACTACGTGAAATACCGCCACGTACCTCCTCCCCGCCCAGCCCACCCACCCACCCGCCCGCCGTCCCGTGCCCCAGAGAACCTACAATGCTAGGTCAGTCTGTGTCCCGACCCCCAGCAGGGCCGCCACTGAGTACCACCTTGCTGGAGCAGAAGAACCCAGGCACCTCCCCTCCGGCACCCGCATCTTCTCCACCACTGAGTGGACTTTGCTGCTCAAAGACAGGGTCTAGATCTCCAGGTCGTCAGGTCGGGGTCGGCTGCTGGCCCGGCTGCTGGCCCTGCTGGATGGCCGCTGGTCCACGATGGCCAGGGGCTGGAGTTCGTGTCCCGCGGAGATCTTTTTGGAATTCTGGCTGTCGTCAGGGAAGTCGAAGGGCTGGGCGTGGGAGTTGGAGATGGTGCTGCCTGCCTGGCCCATGCGGTTCTGCTCCGCACTGTAGTTGGCCCAGTTCTGCTCGCTGGCCTGCTTGTTGTAGTTGCGGCAGGAGGAGTTGTTCCTGTCCCCGGTCACCAGCTTGTACCCGGGTGGGGACATGGGCGAGAGCGGTGCGGTGGGTGAGGAGCAGCCGTTGAAGTAGGCGTACTTGGGGGAGCCGCAGTCCTTGGACGGGCTCAGGGGCCCACCGGCGGGGTAGTAGGGGTCGCTCCTGCCCTTGACGCGGTCCTTGACGCCCTTGAAGAAGACGTAGAAGAGCTCAATGATGTTGAGGGCCAGCGAGACCAGGGACACCACCAGCATGAAGATGATGAAGATGGTCTTCTCGGTGGGGCGCGACAGGAAGCAGTCCACCTGGTGGGGGCACGGGTCACGCTTGCAGGTGTAGACGGCGCTGAGGCTGAAGCCGTAGATGTACCACTGGATGAGCAGGAAGGCCACCTCGAAGACCGACTTGAAGAGGATGCTGATGATGTAGGTGCGCAGCAGGCCGCCCCGCATCTTCACCTTGCCGTGCTCCTCGATGCCGTACTTGAACTTCTTGATCTCGATCTGCTTCAGGTGCATGTCCACGTTGGCGCCGTCCATGTGCTCCTTCTGCGCCCTGAGCTCCTCCTCCTTCTTGTTGAGCTTCTCCTCCTTGCGCATCACGTAGAAGACGTGCGCCAGGTAGAGCAGCGTGGGCACCGACACGAAGATGATCTGCAGCACCCAGAAGCGCACGTGCGAGATGGGGAAGGACTTGTCGTAGCACACGTTCTCACAGCCGGGCTGCTGCGTGTTGCAGCGGAAGGCAGACTGCTCGTCACCCCAGGCCGACTCCACTGCCGTGCCCAGCAGCAGGATGCGGAAGATGAACAGCACGGACAGCCACACCTTGCCCCCCGCCGTGGAGTAGGCCTGGACCTTGTCCAGGAGCTTCCCGAGAGCGCTCCAGTCTCCCATGCTGCCTGGGGACTACCTGTGAAAACAAGGACACGTGTGACCATGGGACGCAGGGCCGTGTCCGCTGGAGCTCAGCTGCCAGGTGAAATGCTTCTGTGGGGTCATGGAGGTAGGACCTCCCAGGTGCTGGCCCTCGGCCCTCGCCACACCCGGCTGATCACCAAAGTGGTGCAGACTGGCGATGACCCTCCTGGATTCTTAAAGAGCAGAAAAAGCACAAAGCCAGGCACCAGAGCTTCCCGTCTCACTTTGGCCTCCCTCCCCCAGGGCTCTCATTTCCACTTTGAGGTCTCAAAAGCAGTGGAGCTATGGGCAGAGGACCGTGATGGGGAGGCAAGTGCCAGGCTCATGCCCGAGTCTGATGAGCCAGGAGGGCCACGTAGGCCTGGGGCTGGGCCCTGCTCACCAAGGCCGCATGTCCAGCACCCACCACGGGGCAGCCGGCCAGGCATGGGGAGCCACAGCCCCCTCCACGCGGAAGCCCACCCTGCAGCCTCACTCCCACCCCACCTCTCTGCGCCACCGCGCTGCTGAGTGGTGCCCGCCTGAGTCACAGGGTGAAGCTTGCGCTGACTCCTCACGACAGAGGGGAGCTGCACACGCAGACCCGTGCAGAGAAAGCCTGCTGCGCCATCCCGGCGCAGAGGGTCTCACTCTGCGGGGCTGGCAAGGGGCGACAGCCGGGCAATGCCGGAGGGGAGCAGTGTGGCGGGGCGGCTGGAGGGTGTGGGGCCACCGCGCCAGGCTCTGCAGTTGAGGGTGCACACGCTTGTTGCAGCCCATCACTAAGTCCTTTCACACGGTGGAAAATGAAGCTTGACTGCAGTCAACACAGCGGGGACTTGGTTACATACAGTACGGGCAGTGCTGTCTGCCATCTGTCTCTGTACCTGTCCACCCACACAATGGCCACAGACCCCGGCATCCTGCGACGCACCCACCCTAGTCACTGGGCTCACGCTCACCTTCCTGGGCACTCTGTTCAGCTAGCCTGGGTCCTGACTCTGCACCCACTAGAAAGTTCCCATTTTCCTAGCCTGAGCTGGAAAACAAACATCCTTCCCCAAGGATGGGTCTGGGAGGTTCCTGCCCGCACAGAGTCCCGGCCTCAGCCAGTTGACCGCCTGTCCCAGGACCCCTGCACCCCTCAGGCCACCTCCCTCTGCTACTCCAGGCCTGGGCAGTTTTTTACTTTAGTCACTTAAAAAAATGTGTCCCGAATGATTGAGCAGACCATGGCAAATCACCACTTCTCAGCATGTTTTGAGGAGTTCTCTTGTTCAAAATATTTGGCAATGGGAGATGTCAGGAATATGGAAAGGGACAGGTATCTACACAACCCTGGAACTGGCAGGGAGGTCTGCGGAAGGGACCAACAGCGTTGACACTGAGACCCCTCACCAAGAAGGGGAAGTCTCAGTAATCCCGCTCTGCCACCACTTGTGCCAGAGGCTTAAAACCAGCAGACTAAGGGTGTGTTTGTTTCCTCTTATTACAAACCTAAGTTTGTAACAGTTCTTACAATTAGAAACTATCTTACTTTTCAAATAAAAACTTATTTATTTTCCCAAAGAGAGACAGAGAGCCATAAACACATGTGAACAGGGCCGCTGGTTACTAACGTGGGGTTTCAGATCCATCCTGGATAAAAGATGGAAGAGGATGAGGAAGAGACTTCATTAATACTTGACAGGATTGAGACTGGGTGTGGTGATGCACACCTGTAATCCCAGTGCTGGGGAGGCTGAGACAGGAGGATCACCAATAGTCTGAAGCGCACAGTGAGATCCTGTATGAAAGAAAGAAAAAGGAAGGGGGAGGGAGGGAGAGAGGGAAGGGGGAGGGAGGGAAGGAAGGAAGGAAGGAAGGAAGGAAGGAAGGAAGGAAGGAGAAAACCACCCCATGTAGAAGACACAGGAAACGCGTGTAAGTCCCTAAGAGAAGCTGCAGGAGAGAGCTGAACCAGCTTGGTTCCAATTCCAGGGTTTTTTTTTTTGTTTTTTTGTCTTTTTGAGACAGGGTCTCGCTATGCAGTTGAGGCTGGTCCTGAGCTCACTTTTGTAGCCCAGGCTGGTCTCGAACTCGCACCAATCCTCCTGCCTCAGCCTCCTGAGTGCTAGGATTACAGGCGTGCGCCACCACGCCCGGCGCCCCAATTCCAGGTTTTGACCCCTGCTCCAGGTCATGTCCTTCCCCCCGGGAAGAATGTGCACAACCTGAACTCAGTGCATGCAGGGAGCGCTCACCGCCTCATCCCTCGGTCCTCCAGCTCTCTGTCACCTGGCACCCTGCCTGCCTGTCACCCAGCAGTTAAGCCCTGCTCAAAGCCATGTCTGGAAATGACAGCCTGCCCTGCGACAGCTCTCTACTGCCCGGTCTCTGCCTGAGCCAATTCTCCAGACAGCGTGGGACAGAAACCTCCTCCCCGTCCTGTCCTGTCTAGTCCAGTCCTGTCCGGTGGCGTCTGGTGGCCTCCCCTTCCTGGTGTTCCATTGTTCAAGGTCCAGCCGAGCCCACACCGTGTGCATGAGCCGGCGTCACTGTCCACACGTAGGGAGGACTCTGTCCACCTTTCTGACTGCTCCGTGGATGGGGGCCCCATGCCGACCCCATGGCCACACCGCCCCCTGAGCTCGAGACCATCATACACCTGCTCGTGGTCAGTGCCCTGTCCCCCAGACGGGACATGCAGGGAGGGACTGCATCCTGCAGATTCCCTTGCTGTCATTCCTCAGCTCAGATTTCCCAGGCTTCTAATGAAAGAGGCAAGCAGACAAGCAACAGCGCCTCCTGTGGACAGGCTGCGTGGGGAGAGCGGCTGCGGCGACTGGGCTCTCAGCTCTGCCGGATGGACCCTGGGATGCAGTGCTTGGATTCCCTGGATAGGAGCGGCAGCGCCAGGAGGGCAGGGCAGCTGTCCTAGGGAGGACCACAGCTAGCTCCCTCGTACTGGACCCCTCCATGTAAACGGTACTTCTGCCTGCACTCCGCCTGCCTACAGGTGCCCTGGTCACCTTCAGACAGAGGCCTTGGGGAAAGACAGTCACAGGCTCTGCACAGGGCTGTGGGTGAGGCAGCTTTGGCTCTTCAGCCTCCGGGCTTCCTTTCGTCCCTTCCAGAAGCACCCAGCTGCCACCCAGTTCTCTCCCCACTGTGACCTCCTCTGAGTCCCTTTGGGGTGCCAGAGACACTCCTGGAGCCTGGAGCTGTGACAGTCACTAGGAACATGAGTAAACTCAAAATCCCATTTCCATCCAAGCTTCCCCTGCCCTGCCCTGCCCCACCCCCACCCAAGTGGATTCTCATTACATTTAACTTTGACGCAGAGTCTTGCCCTTGTGATCCTCCTGCCTCAGCTCCCCCTGCAGCCAGGACTACAAACGAGTCAGTGGAATGTCTCCACTGGGCACTCCTGCCACCAACTGCGCAGCTGCTCCCTGGGCCCTCAGGATCCAAGAACCCTGCATGCAGAGCACAGCGGGCCGGCCCGCCTAGCAGCTCCGTGGAGTAGCTGTTCCTCTTCCACAGAATCTTTAGATATAGCTTATTGTTTTTTCCAGTGTGGGTAACTCTTCTTTAGCGAAACTGTCACTAAAAGAATGAACAAGCACACAGTTGCTAAAAACTATCTGGAAACCCCTGGGGAGGCGAAATGCATGGAATTTCCCAAGGAACTGAGCTTGGTTTGAGTTTAGTCAGGCTATGGCAGTACCAGCGATAGGCCTGTCTGGGAGGCCACAGCGAGGACCGGCTTGCCTTCCCAAACCGATTCCGCTGGAGGGCACTTGGGGGCGGGCGGCTGCCTTGGCCTGGTCTCCTGTCCCGCTGGGGAACGCACGGCGATCACGGCCCAGCGGCCCCCGGGTCCCAGCTCTGCATGGAGCTTTGAGACATCTGAGGCCAGGGGGTACAGCCGCTCAGGGCGGCCTGGATGGGCAGTTGGACGGCGCTGGCATGTGGCCAGGGACAGGTGGCCATTACGCTCGACTTGGGGACATGGGACTCGCCCGAAGACTCATCCAGGCCGGCACCACAGCCTAACTAGGAGCTGGCTCCTCCGGCTCTGGGGCTCAGGGGCGACGAGCACTAGGTGGCCCCGCGGGGTGTGGTTTTTGTCTCCATTACCCCGGTGTGGCTCTCCCCTTGGGGGCCGAGTCGACAGAGGTTCTGACAGGGTCGCCATCCCAAGACCCGCGGCTCCTCCAGCACCTCAGGGTCCTCATCCAGGTGGGTGGCTCTACTGTAATGTCCCCAGGCCCGAGACTAGGCGCCTAGCGCAGATCGCCCTTGGAGACTCCTGCGTCTCGCTGCCTCAGCCTCCTTGAGACGCCGCGGCTACCGTGGGTCTAGACAACGGAACGGAGGCTTCAGCCCGGATCTATAGCGGCAGCCCTGGCGGCGCACGTGCACTGCCGCTCCCCGGTGCCAAACTTCGCACCCAGCTCCTCCAAGCCCCAGGCTGCGGGCAGGAGAGGCGCCCCCCAAACCCGGTGCACAGGTCCCCTCCAGGTCTCCCCAAATCGGGCCCGGACCCAGCGCGCGCTCCTCTTCAAGCTCCCGGACCGTCCACACCACAGGTGCCGGCCCTGCGCTGCCCAGCGGACACCGAACGCAGCGCTTTCCTGCTCAGACCCGGGCGGAGCCACGTGGACGCCAGGAGCCGCCGCCTAACAAAGCGCCCGGCCACAAAGGAAGCGCCCTGCTCGGTGCGAGCATCTCCGCGGGAAGGCGCTGGGACGGGAGCGCGGGCGACGGTGCCCCAGGGCCGCAGGATCCCCCTAACTAACCACCTCTCTCTCGGGCCGACCCAGCAGCGCGGAGCTGGGACCGAGCGATCCGCTAGGAGGTTCCGGCTGGCAGGCGCCGAGCTACAGCAGCTACCTTGGCGGGACAGGGGAAGCCCAGGGACCAGAGCGCTCGGACCCAGCCGCGGCACAGGGTGGGGGCGTCGGGCCCGGGCCTCCTTCCACGAAAAGAAATCAACGGGACGGACGGCTGCGCCCCGACACTCACTGCGCGGCTGGTTGCTGGCTGCTGGCCTCGAAGGCGGGGACCCGGGGCCGACTGGGCGAGTCGAGTCTGGGCGAGTCGGGGCCGCGGACGCTGCTCCGGGCCTGCTACCGAGGGCGAGCGCAGACCTCCAGAGCCGCTCTGACTCCGAGCGCGCAGCTTTTAAAAGTTTCAGGCACTGACTCAACTCGGAGGAGGAGCCGGAGGAGGGGACTGCGGCGGAGGGCGGGAGCTGGGCGGTGAGCGCGGGCGGGGTGGGGGCGGCCCGGGGTCCCAGCGAGCCAGCGCCGCCTCTGGGGGCTCCTGCTCCCCGAAACCCAGGCGGACAGCTGCGCGTAGAGGCCAGAAACACCGAAAAGTTGTTCGCTTTCCAACGCGACAGTTCCTAAGTTTAAACATAAAAAGGGACAACAAACCAAAGTAGGATGCCGGGCGTTGTGGCGCGCCCTGCAGTCCCGGGGAGCTCGCCAAGGCCGGGCCAGGACGGGCGAGCGAATTCAAGGCCCTGGGCTACAGAGGGAGTTCCGGGCCAGCCTGTTTCCAAAAGAAGCGAGGCGCGGCGGAGGCGGAGGAGGGCAGCAAGTGCGGACTGGTTTCTCGGGGCCAAGGTGTGTGAAAGGCAGAGGGGCGGGCGCCGGGCGGCACCGGACTCCTTTCTCTGGTGAGAAGGGCTGGCTCGGGCGGCCAGGCCGGGCCTCGGCACGCCTCAGCCTCCGGCCTGCAGCCCCCTGTCCCCGCGGTGTCCTCCGTCTTCAGGGCGGTGGACGCGACACGGGGAGGCGCTGTCCGCACCGCAGCCCCCGCTGTCAGGCACACTGGCTGCCCGGCCGCGTCGGTGCGCTGACGCAGCGTTGGGTAGAGTGGGACGCCCCACATGGGACACCGAGGACTCCATCGTTTTTGTCCCCTGTGAGACGCCGGCGCTGAGACCGGGACGGTGACGGCTCCCGGCCTGGGCGCCCCACGCAGGTGCCGGGCCCGACCCTCAGCCACGGTGGGCTCGATGGTCAGAGTCACCGTCGGTCAGGCGAGCACCGAGCGCCGGACCCTGGCTCCCTCTGCAGGGCCCCGCGGAGGTCGCAGCGGCCGAGCCCGGTGCCCTGGCTGGGCGTAGTCCCTGGACTCAGACCCTGTCCTGTCTGCCTACCCTCAGCGTCTGGGACAGGAGCAGCCGGGAGCCGGAAACCGGTGACCACCCTCCCCAGGTGGCCCAGACCCTTGGAGTGCGGCTTCCATTTCAGCTTCTCTTGAGCATGTGTTGATTTGTTCTCCGCAGGGGTCCGGTGGACTCTAAGTCCAGAGAGGGAATGGACTTTGGAGCCCACCTCGTCTGATTCAGGGGCCTCCTGATCTGTGGCCTCCCTTCCTCCCTCCCTCTGCTTTCCCCCCGGGAAGCCACTTTCCTCCCGCGGGAGGCAGTGTTAGGAGCAAATGTTCTGTTCTCTCTCTCTCTCTCTCTCTCTCTCTCTCTCTCTCTCTCTCTCTCTCTCTCTCTCTCTCTCTCTCTTTCCAGGACCAGGGTTCAAACTTACAACCTTGCATTTGCCAGGCAAGCACTTGTGCCACGGAGCTATCTCCCCAACCCCTCGTTTTTCTCTTTCTATCCACAACGAATGACTGGAAAATGAAACTGAGAGATACTTTATGATATCCAAACATGTAAATATGTATAGTTACAAGTAAAATTTTACAAAGTAGGGCAAAACTTCTACACTTAAAGCTATGAAAAAGAAAAAGTTCATAGGAAGTAAAGCCCTGAGTAAACAGAAAGACACAATTTTGTTTTGGTTTGTTTTGCTTTGCTTGAGATAGGGTCTCACCGTGTAGTTCAGCCTGATCTGGGCCTCACTATGAAAATCATGGCAACCCTCCTGCCTCAGCCTCTCGAGTTCTGTGATTACAGGTGGGAGCCTCCACCTCCAGCTTCTACCTTCTGTTTTGGTTTGTTTTCAACCACTACCTTTTTGAAACACAGTTCCCCAGTACATACTGTCCAAAGTCAGCTACTGCCCTCTTCCCCAGTGAGACAGCACAGGAAACTGCCAAGCTGCCGCAGCTTCCGCCTCCTACCTAAGGAAGATCAGGGACCTTCCTGCCAGCCCAGGCCGGCCGCTGCCTGCCTCCTGCGCTTTACCTCATTGCCGGGAGGCTTGCTTCCGGCTAATAGTTATTTGTCAAGTGCAGTGGTTACTGAAGCCTATTTTATTAAAACAATTCCCAGATAATAATTGAAAGTTATGGAAGCGGCAGCAGGCAGCGGTTGACTCTCTTGTAAGAAGACCTGCAAAGCAAAGTCATGGTTTCTTCACCATCGTCTGAGTGCAGCTTGGGGTCCAAACATCTTGCAGCCTCCTCTTTAGATCACCTTTGACCGATGGATTACAAATAACACCCAGGCACCCTTGGTCCGGCTAGACAGCCAGCTCCCTCTGCCCACACCCGGGCGGAGGGCCTCGGCTTGGCACAAGCCCCGGATAAAGCGTCTGCTGCTCCTGCTGTTCCGGCACTAATGCCCGGCGCCTGCTACTTCTAGAATTATTTTTCCACAAATCTCAAAATGACTTTACCAACATTTCACTGATAAGTGAAGGCATTCTGTGGGCTTTTCTCTGTGTCTGGAATAATGGCATAATAATGTGGCCCTGAGCGTCCTGACAGCCTAAGGCAGCCCGCGCCTGCCAACGTGCTCCCTGCAGTTTCCACTGCCCCATCTTGGAGAGACCCCAAGCACCAGCCGCTCTACCTCGGACTCTAGCAGTGTGGCCCAGTTATATTCTGATGAATTTTTGTTTTAAGAAATGTATTGCATTTATCTATCCTTAGTGATTGTCTCCATTGAATTTCTTTTGTAGTACTGGGGATTGAACTCAGAACCTTGTGCTTGACAAGCAAACACTACTAAGCTTTTTCCCCGGCCCCATCATTGAAATATTTGGGTTTTGTTTTAGTGTTTGTTTTTTTGGCCAAGTGTGGTGGAGCATACCTGTGATCCCAGCACTCTGGAGGCTAAGGCAGGAAGGTCGTTGTGAGTTCAAGACCAGCCTGGGCTACAAAGCCAGACTCACAGAAAAGGGGGAAAGAAGAATTTGTTTATTTGTGTGTTTGTTTGTTTGTTCCCCAGTACTGGAGATTAAGCCCAAGACCTTCACTCTGAGCTACGTCGCCAGCCTTTTTTGTTGGCTCTTTTTTTGTGTGTGTGGTACCAGAGATTGAACTCAGGACCCTGCGCTTGTCAGGTGAGTGCTTATTCTACTGAGCTATCTCCCCCGGCCCCAGGTTTGTTTTTGTTTTTTTTGAGACAGGGTATTGTTGTATAGCTCAGGTTGGCCTTGAGCTCACTACGTAAGGCATGCTGGGCTCAAACGACAGCCCTCCTCCGGTCTCAGCCTCCGTGTGAGGCATCCAGCCAACAAGCCCACCCCCTTTTGGAATCCGTGTGGAGTCTGTGGACCTAACAGTCTAAGGCTCAGAAAGGTAAGCAGTCAGAGTCCACCCAGAGCTTCCCCAGCTCTGCTTTATCGTGTGTGTTTTGATGAATGCGGCTGCAGGTTACAGATAGCCTGGGTGTGGTGGCACGCACCTATAAGTCCAGCCCTTGGGAGGTATCTTTGCAAGTTCGAGGCCATCCTGAACAGCATAGCAAGACTCTATCTCAAAAAGACCAAGGAAAGGCTGCACAGCCAGGGACACCCTGAGCTGGGACTGAGGAGTGGGGTCTGTGAAGGTACCTGAAAGTCGGCTGCCTTGCAGCTTCAGTGTGAAGAGGCCCCTGTGCATACACTAATTTGCCCTCTGCATGGAGCGAAGCCAGAGCATGCTGAGGTAGCATTTGATTGGCCCGTCAAAGCCAGAGCATGCTGAGGTAGCATCTGATTGCTTCGTCAGCTCCGACGGCAGCAGCTGCAGGTGCACCAGCTAGGCCCACAGATCAGACCTGGAGGAGCTTATTTAGCCTTTCACAGCATGGTGAGGTAGGGCAGAAACGAGGGCGGGTGGGCTCAAGCTGCACCCTCTCTGTGTGATGAGGGCGTCCGCGGTGGCTGAGCCGTCGCAGAAGCAAGCAGGAATGCTTCCTGGAGCCCTCAGGGCCCCTGTAGAGGGCATCTCCAGCCCGGCCTGTGAGAGCCGCCAGAGGCTGGGAGAAAGCTCTAGGCCCTGGGGGGATGGGGCTGCCCTGTTTGCAGGGAGGGCTGAGGTCAGCACCCACCGTGGTGGCCAGGAGGAGTCCGCATGGGAGCCAGGGCTCCCACAGCAGCCTGCGGGGGTGCCTGGCGAGGTTCCCTGAGTAGGGGCCAGGAGCCCCTAGTTTCGGTGGGCAAACACGCTTCGTTTCTGTGCAACAGCGGGGTGGTGTATTCAGCAGTAGGTTCTTAGGGGCCTTCCTTGCGTTCTCATGCTGGGGCTTGCAGGAGCTCAGGGGGCAGCTGTTGACAGAGCTCTGAACAATGGGAAAGATTTCCCTCATGGTGTCCTGAAGTAGCGCAAAGCAGGTCTTCCTTCCTGCCTGGCTACTGTGACCCTCACAACTCTGGCTGCCACATCCTGGGTGCCAGGGACCCAGCCAGCCTGGCCCCGAGGGCCAAGGTCTCTGCTGGGAGTTGATCCTTAAGTGTGGCGTGACGGCGCCCAGGGGAGCACTGTCAAGGCCTCCTGTGCTCATACAGCCAACGGACCCCACTTGCTGTCCTCTGTGTCCTCCCAGACTGTATCTGCTTAAGAAAAAGTGAGGCAGGGCCCAGAGCCCATTATCAATAAGTGTTTGGCTCCGAGGGTGCTGGTACCATTCCCGTCCCCAGGCAGTACACCCTCTTACCAGCGCTCGAGCCGCCTGGAGCATGTCGCCTGGAGCCGGGCCTCAGCACTATCTAAGAGGTGGCGGCGCCCACTTGTCCATCAGCAGGAGACCCGCAGCACGGGAGGTACCGAAGGGCTCTCCGTCCCGGCCCCAGAGATGCCTTCGTCCCGAAGCCTGTGGGCTCCAGTTCCCAAGGTTTGTTCTTTTATTTTGAGACAGAGTTTCTGTGGAGTTCAATCTGGCCTTGAACTCACTAAGTCTCCAAAGCTGGCCTGTGTCGCAGCCTTCCTTCTGGAATTACAGGCGTGCACCAGCACACCCAGCTATTTGTGCACATTTGAATGGGTATATCCCCACGTGGGACTCTGCCAACAGTGTATTTGCACCGTCTTGCTCCAGGCTTTAGAGACACCCTCTTCCCTGTTTGCACAGGTCTTAACTCAGGACTTGAGGGCCAAGGTTCCAAAGGGGAGCCCCATTCCAGCACACAGGTGACCTTCTCTCCTGAAGCCCCACTAAGGAGCCAGCTGGCAGGAGCGCCAACAGGACCCTCAGTTATCTAGCCGAAAGGGGTTACAAGGCCTCCCACCATAAGCTCAGCTTTCTCAACGAAAGGTGACTTATCTCTAATGTGTTCTAACTCCAGGACAAGGGCAGTTCTCTAAGCTGGGTTTTCAGAACAGCAACAGCTGGGGCTTTCTTCATGTGATCCTCCACTTTGGGGTAACAGACACACCCTAGACATGGCAACTTGAAGACCAGAGAGGGAAACCATAAAAGAGACAGCAGCAGCTTCAGGGGCTTCATTTTTGGGGGTTGTAGTCTAGTTTTTTGGTACCTGGACTTGAACTTGTGACCTCGCACTTGCCAGGCAGGATCTGTGCCACTGAGCTACATCCCCAGCTCTCCTGGGGCTTCAACAGCCTTGAAGCAGATGGTGCGGTGCAGGCCCCGGCGCTGGGAATCCTCCTCTTCACCAGGCTCTTCTACCTGTGGCTAGAAGCAGCGAGTAGCCACAGCAGCGCTGGAAAGGTCGCCAACTTTTCTGAGTGCTTCTGTGGGGTGACGCAGGGCTGGGAGGAGGAGGACCTCGGGCTTGGTCTCCAGGAAGGCAAGGGCCTGAGCTCGGGGCAGTGCATTCTCCAAGAGAGGTGTTGTGTGGGACCTGGAGATGCCGACAGGGGACCCCAGGTCTGAGAAGAAATTGCCCAGCACCGCCTGAGGCAGGCGTATGGCACGCTTTGGTCCCTGTAAGTAGAGTGTGTGGCTGGGCTGCTCACTTGGTCACTACCCCTGAGGTCCTCTGGGTTTTGGGGAGTCCCCTGGGTGACTCAAAAGCTGCCTTTAATGGAATAACCACCGTTACTTACCCAGAGCCCTGAAGCCACTCACGCCTTTCTCCTGTCATCAGTAGCTGCCTGAGAAAGCCACAGACACCTAGACGGTGACCTCCCGACACACGCTGGGGCCAGCTGTCTCTGCCACTGAAAGCCATCCCTGTCCCAGCTTGACTTCTGAGCATCTCCAGCCAACTCCGACCTCGTATTGGGTTCATGAATATGCACCACGTCTCAGGCTGTAACCAGGAGCAGCGTGAATGCTGGGCCCTGCGTGCTGAGAGCTGGCAGAGGGCACAGCCCGTGGCCTCTCAGTCCTGTCCAGAGCGCCTAACCCGAGGAGGCCGGGGGCGGGGGAGGGCACAGCTTTCCATTCCAAATGCCCGGTGTGCAGTTTGTCCTGCCACTGCTCCTGCATGCTGGGGGCTGAGGTGGCGCCTCTGCTTCTCCTTCACCCTGAGGACACTGGGGTCCTGTGTGTGCCTCGGCTCTGGCCAGGGGGGGGGGGCGGGGGGGCTTCCTGGAGCACAGCTTCTCCTGGTCCTGCCACCCTGTGCTGAGACTCTTGGCTCCCTGTTTCTACCTGCTTTCATTTTCTTGAGACAGGGTCTCACCCTGTTGTTCAGGTTGGCCTTGATCTTATGGTGATCTTCCTGTCTCAGCCTCCCGAGTGATGCGAGAATTTTATTTCTTTCTTTCTTTCATTCATTTATTTATTATTTATTTGTTTTGCCTTTTGGCGGGACTGGGGTTTTGAACTCACAACTTTACACTTGCCAGGCAAGCGCTTGTGCCACGGATCTCCCCGGCCCCTATTTATTGTTAATTATTATCACATTGTCTTTGTGAGACAGGGTCTTGCTATGCAGCTATACAGTTCAGGCTGGCTTTGAGCTCGATTTGTACCCAGGCTGGGCTTGAATTCAGTCTCTTAAGTGCTGGGGTTATAGGCATGCACCACCATGCGCAGCCTTATGTACTTTTTGGAACAATATTCGTTTGTTCATTTTTACTGGGAATTGAACTCAGGGTCTCATGCTTGCTAGGCAGGTGCTGTGCTGCTGAGTTACATCTGTGGTCCCAGAGTTTTATTTATTATTATCGTTGTTGTTATTTTGCTACCAGGAATCAAACTCAGGACTTCACACTTTCCAGGCACTGTAAGATTTTTTTTTTTTTTTTTTTTTGTCTTTTTGTCTTTTTTGCAAGCAGGGTCCTGCTATGCACTTCAGGCTGTCCTTGAGCTCCTTTTGTAGCCAGGGCTGGTCTCAAACTCATAATAATCCTCCTGCCTCAGCTTCCCGAATGCAGGACTACAGGAGTGCACAGCCACATCCGGCTGGAATTTTAACTCCTAATGTGACAAATGACTGCACTTTTTGAATATTTACCTTTCTTTCAACATATCAAGCATTTCTGGAATTTAAAGTTATGAATAAAATTTTAAGGCCCCTTAATGCTCATCTGACAGACGTTCTACCTCAGCAAGTAGCATGAGCACTGGCCAGTGACTGCTCGTGTCCCTTGTCCCCTGCACTGCTTGCTAGAGAGCCAATCTTCCCTCCAGTGCATGTTTTTGACCCTTTGTCAAAGACCTGACAGCCGTGTGCTCGGGGGTAGTTTCTGCTTCTTCTGTTGTATTCCACTGGCCCGGGTCTGCTTGGTAAGTGTAAGGTCTTGAGTTCAATCCCTGGTAGTACTAAAAACAAAAACAAAAACAAAAAGAGTGCTAGCCCACGTCCCATACAGTGGCACACCCGTATGGAATCAAGGGCGATTTCTCAAATCGCTGAACCTGGGGCCTACGCTTGGCGCAGCCAGGCCATCTTAGGCGTCCTACGCAAAGAGCTGAAGCCCTCATTTAGCAGGGACGCATGGACATTGGTGCTTTAGCAGCACAATGTGACAGCCGGGCCTTGGCAACGGCGTATGTGTCCGCAGAGGGATACGAAGAAGGGGCCTGATAAGCGACGGGGTGCGGCGGTGCGGGGAAGGGCAGACGTGAGCGCTCCTAGGGAGGCGCACCCGGAAGCCGTGAGGTCAGCTGCGTTAGCCAGGCAGACAGGCTTACGCGTCGCAGGGGTGCTCGTGTGAGAACCTCAGAAGTACACAGGTGATAGAAATGGAATGTTCATAAACAGAAAAAAGGGGGAGAAGCTCAAGTATTTCCCAAATTAACTCTTCTATTGTTTCAAAATCATTTTAATATATACGCTAATTGATGTGACTAGTTCCTTAGTTCACTGAAAAGTCAGTTTTGCGCTACTACTTTGTAAGAGACCTTTGCCTCTATCTTGAACTCCGAGTTAGTACTGTTAGTGATACGCAGGGTGTTAACTAGTTATTCTCATGTTTTATTTTTATTAAGTTGATTGGTATATTTTATTTTAGTCTTCTTTTTCTTGTTTCAGAACTTTTGTTTATTTATTCATTTTTATGGCCAGCTCAGCCTGCCCTGAGGGCAGGGCTGGCGCAGCATGTGGTGCCAGGGATCGAACCATAGTCCCTGCAGCCGCATAAGCTTTCCTGAGCAGGCGCTTTAGACCACTGAGCCATCCTGCCGGGCCCCTGATTGATATGTTTTAAATGTAAGTAATGATCACATTAGTCATAGAGAATTTTTATCTGTTATCCTCACGATTTTAATGAAATTTTATTTGCTTTTTTATGAAAGTGTTGTTGCGGGGAGGCCTGGGGTATGCTTGCGTGCCCGCGGTCTGAAGCAGGGAATTCATCCCAGAGCTTGGAGACCAGCCTGGGAACCAGCGGCCCAGCCCCAGAGGTGCTGATAAAAGATGCTGCAGAGGCCAGGAGGAGGCTGAGGCAGGAAGACTGCCCCAAGTTCTAGGCCTAAGTGGGCTGCGTAAACAATGAACTGAAAGCCAGTCTGATCTACAAGGTGTGACCCCGTGTCAAAAGGAGAAGCGAGGTAGCCTGCGAGATGGTTCAGTAGTCTAAAGCGCCTGCTTAGGAAAACTTAGACAACCGCAGGGACCAAAGTTTGATCCCCAGGAGCAAGTGCAGCGCCAAGCCCCACCCCCAGGGCAGGCTGAGTCAGCCATAAAAAACAAAAAAGCAAACAAAAAACTAGTAAAAAGAAAAACAAACAAAAAACGAGGTTTTAAGAAAGAAGAGCTGAGTAGTGTGGTGGTACAGCCTATAATCCCAGGGCCCAGAGGCTGAGGCACGAAAATCAAGTGAGTTCCAGGCCACCCTGGCCTCCTACCGACCAAGCGTTTGTTTCAAAAAACCAAAGAGGTCCAATACTGAAGTGGGAGAGGAAGAGCGGAAGGCCCGGAGACTCGCGGGAGCCCGGTGCAGACTGAATGAGTGCGTACAAACTAGAGTTTGAGCGTGGTTGGGAACGTAGGACTGAACACGGCCGGAAGCAGTTGGGTGAGACAGAAGCCCGCGCATCCGGACGCCTTGGTCCAGAGGGCTAGGGAGGGAGGCGGGCAGCGTGGGGCGCGCATAGATCCCACCGGAAGTGGACACTGGGGAGGAAGGGTGCAGGCGAGGGATCTGGGCCCGGGGCTTCTGCAGGCCTGGGGCGGCTTCTTTTGTGAGAGAGATGGCGCCTGCCCATCAGGGAGCCATTAACTCTGAAAGGAAAAGCATTTGCTTCAAAGTAGCTTGACCTGGACCCTGAGGAAAGCGAGGGCTGGGGCGGTAGAAATGGGCTTCGTAGGCCGGGAGGCCCCGCTCGGGGCAGGGCTTCCCGGGGCTGGGGCTGGAGCTTCACAAGCAGATGGAAAGTAAAAGCAGAGGTGGCTGGGGAACCGCTTAAACCGGGCTTTGTCTTACAGATCGCGTCGTTAGCATCAGAATACCCCGGTGCGCCCTCGGCCTCCTCCGGGAGCCACGCTCCCAGGCCCCTGCATTCTTTTGGAGACCGAGTCTAGGGGGGCGGGCTGGCCAGGCTAAGCTCTAATTTGCAAAGCCTCCGCCCCATCCTCCCAGAGACCTGGGGTCCCGGGCGGTCGCACCGCGCCAGAACGGTCCCTTCCGCGTGTCCAGTGGCCAGCGAGGAAATAGCGGTGCACGCTCTGCACGCCCTGCGGAGCGCCTCCGTCGCCCGAGCTGTCCCTGTGGTGGCCCGGCGTGAGCGAGCCCCTTTCCGGCACACACATCTCCGAGCCTCATTTAGCCTTCCCAGCTCCTAAGCCCGCTGCAGATGCGGCTCCATGGTCCGCCAGCCCTAGAAGGACGCCGGGTCCACGTGAGAGGAAGCCCAAGCCGGGGTGTGTGCGTGTGCGCGCGTGTGTGTACGCGCCCCGGCGGGGATGAGCGAGTCTCTGGCTCCCCCTTGCGTACGCAGGGGAGAGGGACCGAGGCCGGCGCGGCCCGACTGCGCCTCTGCACGCGGCCTGGACCCCTTCAGGTGGTCACCACGCGTGCTCGCGGGCAAGGGGGGCCGCTGTCACCAGCCAGGGGACGTAAGGTCAGCGTAGAGCTCGAGCTGCGCGAGCGTTATGCTTGGGGTTTTTATTAGAGTTTGGAAAAGCA
The DNA here is from genome assembly GCA_004027025.1 of Myocastor coypus. Taxonomy (NCBI): domain Eukaryota; kingdom Metazoa; phylum Chordata; class Mammalia; order Rodentia; family Myocastoridae; genus Myocastor; species Myocastor coypus. Next base: position 69,023 of record PVJA010006027.1, read on the forward strand.
AACCAAGCGTAGAAAAAGAGGGAACTAGCTTAGTTTTAAAAACTGTTCTCCGAAGATTCCACAGGAATCTGTTACTAGTGTTACTATTTTGAAACTCTGAGACAGGGTCTCACTGCGGACTCCATGCTGGCCCCAAACTCGCAGGGATCCTCTCACCTCAGCCTTCTGGCTAGCGCATCCCCATAGCTTCTGCGGGTGTGCTAAGCGGAACCCTGTGAGGGGTCTTCCTAAGGGGAGAACCGCCTGGGAACAGAGCTAGGCTTTTGCAACGTGGGAGCCCTTGATTTCAAACATTAGTTTTGATTACATGAAGAAAGACTGCCAATTACTTTGA
>PVJA010006028.1:0-75610 GCA_004027025.1 Myocastor coypus
GAAGCGACCTCTTCACTTTGGTGATGTTATGCTGTGTCTATGGGCGTTTGGTCTGGAGACTCCAAGGTGGTTCTTCTACAGAGGTTCCTGACTCTTGTGTTGGGGCTCTGGCTGCTAGCTTTTCTGAATCCTGGGGGATGTGGTCTATAGGTGGAGGTGGAGCTTTGGGATTGAGTAGTCCTGGTAGGCTCGTGGACCGGAACGATTGCCAAACGGGCTATTTGATGGGTTCAGTGCTGGAGCTTGGGCCGCAGCGGGTGCGCAGGCTCAGCTCCCAGCGGTGGGGTTTGAGGAGACGTACAAATATTTGTAAAAAAAAAAAAGTCTAAGTACAGTGGAAAAAGAGAGAAATGTCATGTTCGGAGAGAACAGTGGAGTCCATTCTGATGGAATCTATTGTAAAGAATATTTCATCGGGGGACTGAGGAGCTAGCTCCATGGCACAAGTGCCTGCCTGGCTAGCGCAAGGTCATGAGTTTGAACTCTGGTCCTGCAGAAAAAAAAAAAAGAAAAAAAAATTTCATCAGATACAACCTCTACAAGTCTACAAGATGGGTATGATTCTGATGAGGCAGAGTTTTGTTTTTCTTTTTTCTTTTGACAGCATACAATCCTAAATATTATTGAGTCAGACTGAAATAGGAAAGAAGTTCATCTAAACAGAGTGAGCTCAACAGTAGTGCAGAGAGCAGGCTTGGTAAAGGAAAAGTGCTGATGTTGCTTAAAAATGAGGAAGAATGTGGGCTACGCTTGGAAAAGTTTTGCTGCAAACCACTGAGTGTTTTGCATACTGTGGTTCAGAAGTTTAGAGGTCTGGACTCATGCTTTAGAAAGTGAGCTAACAAAACACTGCACTTAAGCAAAGCCACAGGATAAACACGAGAAACACTTTTTTGAAGTAATTTCTACTCCACCTGGAAGGACACTGGTGCCCATCAATATACTACATGCAGTTGAAGAACCTGGATTATGGAGGAAGTGGTTCGGCCCAGTTCCAGACATGTGAAATTGGAGGTGGTAGGATAACAATTGGATGTGAAGAGCCACTGGGCAATGGAAAGCAAAAATCTGCCTTGATAGGTTACTATAAGGAAACACTAAGGTGAAATTTATTAATTAAAGATTTGTAATATGAAAAGCAATGTTAAAAACTACAACATTCTATACCTAAAACCTACTTTAGGTTCTCACAACATCTCAGTGAATCAATTTTCCATCTCCATTAATGGGCTTTATCCCTCTGACCTGCCATCAGTAATACAGCTCAATGTGATAGGATGGTGGAGGTGTTTGGCAGAAGACTGAATTAACTGGTCTGAGACCAGGTGTGTGAGTTGCATTATCAGGAAAGCACAGGATCTAATGGTGGTGTACTTAACAGAAGATCACTCACTAAGTTTAGTGCTGACAGAACAGACAGGAAATACTCCCTGAGAGAACCTCTGTTTGCCAAACCGCCAGTGTGCTTTAGATCAGTGGACCCCAGTGTTTTTGGCCCTAAGGACAGCTATCATTAGAGACAATTCTTCTCTGATGGAGGAGAGTGGTTTCAAAATGGTTCAAGCCACTATGTTTTATGTATACTCTATTTCTATTTTTACTGCATTGTGATGCATAATTGAATAATCATGCAACTCATCATAATGTAGAATCAATGGGAATTCTGAACTTGCTTTCCCAAAAATAAATATTCCTATTAATTTATTTGCCACTATGAAACCTGCCAGAAGATGCAGCTTGTTATTTGCTACCCACTCAAGGAATTATTTTTGTGTTTAATTTCTTTTCTTAGTTTATCAGTGCATGGATGTCATACATACTATTTACAATGCTTATGAGAAGTTGGTTCATTAATACAGCTTAATTCTTTTTGGAATCTCCTTCTTTTCCCTCCATCAAACTTTCATCCATCCCATGATCCTCTTCAATTTATTTTGCTTTATTTCATTTTTGTAGGGGTGGGATTTTGATGAGGTCTTCTATGAATCCAACATATTTATTATGGTCTTGTGCAATCAAACTGCTCAGATAATGTTGTCTTAGTTACTCTTCTCATTGCTGGGACAAATACTGGACACTCAAAATTAGGGAAGGAATAGTTCATTTAGCTCACGGTTTCTATAGATTTCAGTCCATGTTCAGCTGGATCTGAGGCAGAGTGGCACATGGCAGAAAACAGCAGTTCATGGTGGTAGAACAGCAACAGGAGCAACTGACCAACGAGGGTAACAGAGAGCAACAGAGAGAGAGAGAGAGAGAGAGAGAGAGAGAGAGAGAGAGAGAGAGTCTGTTTCTCTCTCTCTTATATTACATCCAGGCTATCAGCCTCAGGATATCTGCCTCAGAACACAACTATAATCCCAGCAGTACTAAGACCCATAATCCCTGCAATACTAAGACACATAGTCCCAGTGGATAATGAGGTAATCTCAAACTCTAGAAGTCCCCACCTTATGAGTGCATGAGGCTTTTTTTTGGGACAATTAGACACAAACCATAACAAATGTCATCTGGAATTTGCAGCTGCTCCCCAGGTTTGGCATCACTGTCTGCTACACCACATAGTATCTGGCATTAGCTTTGAAAAAGGAGCTTTCCACCAAGATTTCTCAATCATGCACACTTCAGAGCCAGCAGGAGTCATGCTTTTGTGAGAACTTACTGCTGCCACTTACGTGAGAGGAGGCAAAGCATGGGAGAATTGGGGAATGGCCAGAAGAAAATTAGAACACGCCAAATAAAGACCTAGTCAAAAATGGTAAGTGAACCGGACAGACACTTCTCATAAGTAGTACAAATGGCCAATAAACATGTGATAAAATATTCAAGATCTCTGGCTATTAGAGAAATGAAAATTAAAACAACAGTAAATATATATATTTGCAAATGGAATGGAAAAGGTCCAAGAGGCTAAGCAGGGAGGGAGGGGACATAAAATGATTTAAGATGTGGCATGTAATTTGCCAAATATCCATAATGAATGTAACTATTATGTGTCATAAGCATGAACTACAATAATAATTATGATAATAATAATGATATAAATGGGAAATGATATCTACAGGTAGGGGAAGGGGATCTAGAGGTGAAGGAATAGATGGAAAGTGAGTGGAAGCATAAATGGAATAAATGAGAAATATATATATTCATTCTCTGTGATGGATGTAGACTCCATGAACTTTAAACATGAAAAAAAAAAGAAATAAAATAAAGAAAACTGATGAAACTTCATTGATTTGGCATCTCCCTCCAATAGACTAGAAGGTACTAGGTATCTTGGAGTAGGGATGGTCAGAAAGCAAGTTCCTATTTCAGTTTCACTCATAAAATATTCAACAATCTTTCATCCATTTGGTTTATGAGGCAATAAATGAATGGATGAATAAATATATAAATAGCATTTTTGTACTTATCTTTCTTTCTCACATTTTGCATCCAATCAAAAAAAATCCAGCCAGCTCTATTTTCAGAATATATTTGAACTCATCTTGTGTCCTATTTTCACCGCTATTATCCTGGTATACCCCTACATGATGTCCCAGCTCGATGAAGGTAGCTACTTCCTAAATGTCCCATTTCACTCTTATCTCTTCAGCCATGATCCATAGGCAGAGCTATTCTTTTAAAGCATGTGGTAGAATACAGTCCTCCTTTTCTAATGCTGTTCAGACTATGAATGCTCAAGTTCTCACCAAAATTGTAGTGACTTGCCTAAATCTCCCTATCTTTTGCTCCCCTTAGTTATAAGGTGTGTCCAGTTGTACTCCCAAAGCTTCATGCTTCTTGAGTTTATGATTGATTTTTTAATGTATTTAGGACAGGTTCTACAGTGTCTCTGAACACAAATCAGACTTGTGGTGATCCTTTCTGATTTTCAGCCTCCTAAGCACTGGGATTACAGATGTGTGCCACCACACCCAGTCTCATTTGCTGTCTCAGTGCACCCAGGCAGTGGCTGGCATGTCAGCCCCTGTGTCTGTCTAAGCAGGTGCTTTAACCTGTTGAGCCATCTGATCAGCCCTTGTGATTGATTCTTGATCCAATGTTGGTATTACAGGAGTGAGGGTTACACCATGGCCATGGGGTGGGTAATTTTCATTATAGTATAAGGAGGAGAGAGAGGGTAGTTGGCTGCCTGAACTCTTACCTCTCTCTTCTTCTTTGCCCTGAAAGCTTGCTCTCTGCCATGTGCCATTCCGCCTTGGAGCCAGCTGATTATGGACTGAAATCTTCACTAACTGAACTGAACAAAACTGGCTTTCCTTTACCTTGTGTGTTGAGTATTTTGTCCCAGCAAAAAGAGAAAAGAAACTGAGATATAATTTGGTACCCAAGAAGTGGGGTTGTTGTTATTACTAAACCTCACTATGTAGATTGAAAGGTTTTGGGAATGCTTATGGGAAGAGATTGGAAAGATTTGGAGCTGTCCCCTGCAAGGGAAGTGTGGGAATAGCTTTTGTATGGGAGATTCTGGTCAGAGCTTAGAAGATCAGAAGCCTGATAGAATGCCTACCTGTAAAAACTAGGCTGAAGATGTTTCTGCTGGGAAAAAATACTGCATTGTTTGATTCCAGATGATTTGTGTTAGGGTTTGGCAGAAAGTTTGTCTGCATTTTGCTCACGTCTAGAGACTTCACTTGAGATTGAACATGGAATATTGATTAATCTGGCAAAAGAAATTTCCAAGCAGTTAGATAATTAGGCAGTCACATGGTTATTGTTGGGGCTTTTAGCCAGATTTATGTTGGGAACCAGGGTCAAAAAGCCCAGCAAGATGATTTAAAAATGTGAGTTTGACCAGAAAGGAAGCTCGAATAAAGCTGTGGAAAGTAAAGATAAAGTTGAGAAGATCTCCATGTCCAGGAATAAGTCAGAGAATGAGAAGGATGGCCTGAGGGCATCACATGAGGTGGTAGGTCTCCACCATTTGCAGCCTCAGAATTGTAAGTGTGAGGGATTTTGCCTTGAGAGTAAAGCCACAGAACTTCATGTTCCACAAAGGTGGTGGAGGCCACATCAGGTTGCAGTGTGCTCCAGGAATGGAGAATTTTTTTCCTCAAAATTAGGGTCAGGGTGCTCAGCAATCTAGGCACTGTATCCCCACAGCCAAGTGAGAAGGAAACCCGGCTCCTGCTCCAAATAGCAGCAGACCTTGGCATTATCCACATGGCATTCGTTGTAGGCACTTGCAGAATGCAGGAGATCTGAGGTTAGGAATGCTTCCACCTCAATTTCAAAAGAATGACTGAGAGGCCAGGCAGTGAGGTCTTATGAAGGCAGTAGGTAAAGCTGTAAGAAGCCTATTCAGTGGAAAGTCCAGAAGTTTGGAAAAGCCATGAATGCTGGTGATCTAAGAAAAGCTTCAAGAAGGGAGCAAAGCAAGCCTGAGAAAGAAGCCATGAGAATTACAATCAGCAGCGGAGCCATAGAGGATGTGCATGAGTCTTTGGTGGCCCAGGGTCTAAACGTTATTGTTTGTGTCTAATTGGCCCCCAAAGCCATATACAACCATGGGGCAACTCCTGGTGTTTGCATTCTTGCTCTTTGTTGTAGGGTCGTTCCTCACTGTTCTGTATAAAAATAATTAGCTTTTCAACACAAAGCCAGCATACAATAAGTGCTTAAAAATTTTGAATTAATATTCACTGTTTCATAGGATACTTGATATTTTGCAAATGAATATCATGGGATACAAATAAATGTCCTAAGATTTCATATCCACTCCATTAGAAAGTAAGAATTTAACTCATCATGTTCCAACTCCAACACTTTAGGTATTACATGTGGATGTAAATATCAATTCTCATTTGGGAATCTTCAAAGAGAGATAATTAAAACTATGGGAGGAAATAGAACTATATTGGCTGGATCATGAAAATAGTTAAGGAATATTATGTAAGGATTTTAATCCTCTGAAGTCATGGATTTCTTTGAAAATCAAATGAACTACTTTCATTATGTTCTAACAGAAAGTGGCAGAATGTAGTGCGAGAGTGGGGGATTGTATTTAATTTGTGCAGATGACTCTTTTGCAATTTTGATAGCAAATTTAAAGGGAGGGAGAACAAACGAGCTGTTCAGTTTAAAAATTTATGAGTATTATTGTTATTTGTAAATAATTTATTCAATCATCATGAGCATCAAAAGGAGCAAAGATGACCACACACTGAATGCTTTGTACACTAAACAGCTCAGTTTCCACTGTGCTCTGGTGACTTACCTACTATCTTAGTCGCTTTACCTTTGTTGGGACAAAGTACCTGATACCTACAATTTGAAAGAAAAAAGGTTTATTTTGACCCATGGCTATATTCTCTGTTGCCTTGGTTCTGAGGTAGAAATGGCTTGGTGGAAGAGCTTGGGTAAATGAGAGCTGCAAAGATGGATCCTTCCAAGTCATGCTCCCAGGTGACCTCCTCTATGAGGTAGCTAGTTTCTTCCTCCCATCTGAAAAGAGAGCCACAGTGCCCCATGCTCAATGTGCCTTCTGAGCTCCCATCTCCAAACATATGAGCCCCTGGGGGACACACCAGGCCTGAACCATAACATCCGTCTTCAATTTTCTGGCAAGTATTAAAGCAAAGATTTGATGTTACGTGTCACAAATCAAGGCTCACATTCCTTCTTTCTTCTTGGGCTGCTGCCTCCTCAGCAGTGTATAGCTCTCCTAATCCTCTGTGTTGTTTTTATGCTATTTGGGCATTCAAGATATTGGTGTTTTTCAGCATCAAAGGAAATACTGAAAAAGGTAATAAATAATAGTTTGCTGTGGGCCTGGAGAACCTACAGCTCTAAAGCTGTGGTTCAGCTGCCTACAAGATCTAGAACGTATAACATTCCTGTAATCGTGCAATTGACAACAATGGTTCAGCTCTAAAGCACCTGCTTAGGAAAGCTTCGGCAACCTCAGGGACCTTGGTTTGATTCCTAGCACCATATGCTGCACCAGCCCCATTCCTAGGGAAGGATGAGCAGCCATAAAATAATAATAATAATAATAATAATAATAATAATAATAATAATAATAAATATTTTTCTCTGGATTTCTTTAAAAAAGAGAATATAAAAATAGTAAAAAATAGCAACAATACAAAATTTCAGTAAACAAAGTAATAGGTATAATTTTTGTTGCTTAAATATACAAAAATATTCTAGAATTAGCTATGGACTTGAAAAAATTAAAAGTTGCTTAGAACTGATAAAAATATTAGAGGCCAAATGATAGCATAAAATATAGACAAGGCTCAAAAATCTAATGAACTATTTCATTCCATTATTCAAGGTCCTTCAATCTGCAATTTGGTCTTCATTGTGGAGGCAGCTAACACGGTGCAAGAGTGTGACATTGTTGTCAATTGCACGATTATAAGGAATGTTATATGTTCCAGATCTTGTAGGCAGGGTAAAAAAAAAATCAGTGTTATCTTCACTTACCTGGAGAATCTTATAAAATATTTAAAATCTTCAAATCTCATGTAAATACCAAGTAGTGGTTAAATGACGTTCTTAACCCAAGTTATGTATCTGTTTATCTGGTCTGCCCATCTATTCATTCATTTGCTGACTTATGAAAGAATCTGTCTATTAACATGAAAGTCCTCATACAGTACTTTAAGGACCCTCTAAGTGACTGACAGGACTACCCAGCGTGTAAATATACTCTCTGTTCCAGCTTATCAGTTAACCAGTGAAATTTAACACGGATGGTGTCAGCTTTAAACTTAGAGCGTTACTGTATAAACAGAAGAAGCCAGTAGGAAAATCTTGTTTTGGAGTTTTCCACTCATTTAAATTTAGAAAAGGTCATTTCAGTGTGGTCCTGCTTCCAATTAATGAACTCCAGAAAAGGGTTAGGTTTACCTCATACAGTCTTTCCAAAATAGGCTAACCTTGAATCACACAAACCCCAAGAAAAGGTAAATACTCTATTCTGACTCAAATTAACTTAGACAAGGAGACAATCCCATGTTGTTTATTTTATTATAGCCTGAGCTTAGAGTCCCTACAGTTAAATTTAATAAAAAAGAGACCCATTTTATTGAGAGTGATTTAAAAAAAATAGAACCACTTGTTTGAATATGTGTTACTTTAAGGTTTTCTTTCTTTCTTTCTTTCTTTCTTTCTTTCTTTCTTTCTTTTTCTCTCTACTTACCCAAACTTTGCCATTTCTATTCATTCAATCAAATGACAGCAGTTACTGCCATGTGGTGCCACGGTGAAAAGGTCTACAACAACTGAAAAATTACAGACGGGCTAAATTCTGCTTAAGAGCTGGTTGCAAAAACTTGAAGTATTAAGTATTTTAACTATATCATGAGAGGGTGTGCATATTGATCAGGTCACATTAAAGAAATACATTACTCTGGAATGATCTTTTGGGGAGGTTTAGTGGAAATTAAGACATGTGGTCTCCGTCTAGATTTTTTTTTCTGCTTGAAAGTAATCAGCCACTGTCTCTCAAATTTACTCACACACTTATACCAACAATGAAGATTCCACATGGAGGAATTCAGGATGGCAAAATTTTTTATTGTAGTCTATCCTTTATAATTCATAATTCCTATGGCCCTCTACCTCAGTCTGATCTAGTGCTTGAAGTAAAAAATATTCTGCTCAGGCATTCTGGAACAGATACAGTTTTGTATAATTGCATAGATTCCATGAGGTAAGAATATAATGAATCTTTTGGATGTCTAATTATTAAAAATCAATAATTTTTTTCACACACCAAGAAGCAATAGAAAATTAATTGGGTTAGGTCAAATTACTAGTATATTGTTAAAACACTTTTTCCCCTATTTCCAGATAAGGTATTGAGCATGAAGATATCAACAAAAAAGGCAAATTGAATCTTTTTAAATTAAGAAAATTAAGTTTCACGTTCTGTTCTTAAATCTCACAGAAGCTTATTCAAGCACAGCAAAACTCTGAAGTGCCAACACCTGTAATCAACAGGAAAAGTCTTTTAAAACTAACAAATCATTCTTCCCACTGGAAGCATAAACAAAACCCTAATTGGAGGTTTTGCTCACTATTCACCCCTGCGGTGAACACTAGTTAGTGTCTGGTGTTTAAGCAGTAACATCAGCTGTAATTTATAATTGACAAAAGATAAGAGAGAACTGTGTTTCAATCAGTACTCCTAGGCCTACTTCTGTCAAGCCTATGCTATTAAATGATTTCTTAAATATCAGATAACATCAATCATTTTGAACATGTATCTTTATTACAGTTATTAGAGGCCAAATTGAACTCTAAGTATTTTTATGTATTCAAATACATAAATTTCAATTTCCCAACTTAATTTCCCTTTCAATTTCCCAACTTAAACTAGATATAGATACTAACACTATCCCAAATTTAAAGATTAGAAAAATGAGAATAATTAGTAACTTATCTTATGAATAGCCACTACTAAGCAGAAGAGAAAGTTGATTACATGTAGCCTGAGATCAGAGTGTATGCTGTGCATTTAGTTCCAAAAGAAACATGCAAACAAAAACAATATGATAGTACGATTTAGACAATTAAGTCTAACATAATCTGTGGATAGGAACTTTCAGGCAAGATTCCTAGATTTTATGTAATCTCATGGATTCACAGATCTGTAGTTGGTGCACCAATGTATGAGAACATCTTTGATTAATATAACTTAAGGAAATCCATGAAGTTTTAGTGAAAAGTGTGTGAACAGCAGTACCAATACAAGCAGTGTTAAGTGCATAAAGTAAGCTTCATTTCAGCTCGGCAACACGTTCCTTGCGCTCTGCCAGAACATAACTGTGTTATGGTACTTATTGCTCGTTGTGGTCATCAACATCCTTTAGACTAGATTTTCTTGTTCCCAAATGTAGGCATTGCTAAATTTCAAAATAGAATCAATACACTGAAGATAAGAAGTGTGTGATAAAGGTAAAATAAACATTAGGAGTGAGAAGGCTTCTAGGTAGCAATGAGCACATAGAACATGTGGTGCAGACTCCTGCTCACAAGAAGTGCCAGACTGTGACAGCTTCCACGTAGCTATTTCATACAATTAGTAATAACCAGGTGTGTATATTTTGTTGGTTACTGTAAAAGAACAAAGACATGAGGAAGCCAAGAGTAATGGCAATGACCTGTAGACCCAGAATTGTGAGAGACTGAGGCAGAAACATCAGAAGGTCTAATACAGGCCAGATAATTTAGTGAGAGCCTCTCTCAAATGAAAGAAATACAAAAGAGGCAGGACATAGACCTCAGTGTGAAGGCCTTGAGTTCCATCTCCAGTACCTTAAAAAATACAAACAAAAAGATAAACACAGGTACTATGGATAAATCCAACCTAAAATACATGTACAATATTATTAGATCAAAATTTCAATTTTGTGTACAATACATTTACAGTTTTATGACATTATATATATGAATATATATATGCATATATATGTATGTATATATATACATATATATGTATGTATATGTATATTCTGCTGAATAATATTCATGCTTACTAAATATTTGGACCCAAAATGCATCATATCATGAGAGTGTATGTTCTTTCACTGAAGACGTAGCTTGTTTCCAGTTTGACATGAATCAATATTATAGCACAAATAACTATTTTTACATTGCTTCACATTTCAATGTGTTTTCATACAACTTGCTTTAGATATGTCATGATAAGGTCTGAGAATTTATTTTTTAAATTTTATGTATCTTTTTAAATTACTTTTAATAAGAAATATCTTTTTAAATTACTTTTAATAAGAAATATCAATATCATAGTTTCACAACACATTAGTAGTACATTTGTTATAATTGACACATTGCATATTGTACTGATAATAGTAATACAGAGCACAGGGTGTGCACATGACACATTTTCTAATCGATATTAGTAAGGAAAGAAAAAAAAGAAAATCTCTTTCTACTGAGAGGAAGTAGATGTATACATAATGCAATGTTTGATAATTGCAGTGGGTTACTGGTGAAACTAGCAATGTTGGATGTTGTTGAATTAAGCCTCTTACAGCTCATCAAGCTAATCTAGTTCTGCATTTTATGCCTCGTAATTAAGCTTTTCTGCTGGGCGATCAAGGGTAAGGTAAAGCAAGACCTGCATAACAAAACATTCATCTTTTGTAGCTTCCAATTCAAATCCCCTCAGGATTAACTTTGGAACCAGGTCCGGTGCTTTGTAGAACTGTTGTGAGTGTCAGCCTTAGGGATGAGTCATGGCCATTGCTTGAACATTTTGCTTTCTGTGAAAGCCTGAGATAATGTTTTTTCTCTGCGTGACTCTCCTTAGACACACTATAGTTCATTTATCCCTTTCCTCTGAGGTACCATAATCTCCTTGACCAGAACATTTGGAACACCTCTGAGTTATAGGATATTACAGCACAGGTTCTCTTATGTCCTGAATCCTTACTGAACTTGAAGGGCTAGGGCCAAAATATTGGCTATCTTAATAGCCTTTCTTTTTTTCCAATTTTTGGTCTGTTAACTTGCATTTTGAACCTTCCAGCACAGAAGCTTTGTGATACTAATACTCTATTACATAGGTAATTGAGCTTAACATCACTGGATTTCTGAATATCAAAAATCTTTGACTTAGCTTGAAATTGGTATTTTCTGTCAATCATTTCTATTCTAATAACTCATTATAGAATGTGATAAAAGCAGTTACACATTTTTCCGCAGACATTTAGAAACTCAACGATGTACAAAATTGTAGCCTGTTAAGCCTATGGTATTTTTTCCCAGTCTCTTACTCTCAATTAATATCATTTTTTGTTAACCAATCATTTACTAGAGAGAGAGTATAACAGTAACTGTGTTTACATTGGAAGAAGTGCATATCTAAAAGATGAGAATAACAGGCATTCCAAGGATAGTTTTAGTGTTGTATGGTGCTATGATCAATGTGATAAACCATTTGAAGGTTCTTAGGACCAATATCTGGTTCATCCTGTGTACATAAGTGCATGTTTTTGATCCTTGTATGTTTGCTCTCTTTTCTGCTTCCAGTCACTTCATTGTTTAATCCATAACACATTCAGCTGTGTTATGCCCTTCAATTTTTATTTGTTCTCTAGAGTTCTTACACTAGGAAGACTATACAGTATTTACACATGTAGGTCTGGTTTATTTCACTTATGAGGATATGTTCAGTATACATCCACTTATGTATAAAGTCTTCCAGCTTATCTATCATTCTTTATAGCTGAGTAATATTCCATTGTATAAAACTACCATGTTTTTTTCAACCATTCTTCAAATGATGGACATTTTGGTTGTTTCCACCATTTGACTATTACAAATTGGGCTGCTATAAACATAGGTGCACAGATATCTCTATGCTATGATGTTTTCAGTTCATCTAGGAAAATTTCCAGTATGGGGTTGGCTGGATTGAACGGAATTTCCAGTTCTAGATTTTTAAGGAGCATCCACAGCGCTTTCCATAATGGTTGCACCACTCTGCATTCCCACCAGCAGTGGAGAAGGGTTCCTCTTTCCCCATCACCTCTCCAATATTTGTTGCTGGTTTATTTCTTTATGGTAGCCATTCTTTCTGGGGTGAGATGGTATATCAGTGTTGTTTTAAGTTGCATTTCACGGATGGCTAGCGATGTGGAGCATTTCCTCATGTGTTTGTAGGCTTGCTGCATTTCTTTCTCTGAGAAGTGTGTGTTCATCTCAGATGCCCATTTCTGGATTGGTTCTTTGAATTTTGGAACCCTAATAGTTTTTTTCTTTATAGATTCTAGATGGAAGAACTTTGTCTGAATACTTATTAGTTAAAATCTTTTCAAAATTTGTGGAATCTTTTCAAAATTCACTCTGTTGGTAATTTCCTTTGACGTGCAAAAACTTCTTAGCTGAAAAGATCCTTTCAAGTATTGGGTGAGATTGTTGATCCTTTCAAGTATTAATCATGTATTTTGATTTTTGTTCATAAATTCTTGCCTATCCAAATGTCTTTAAGATTTTGTCTCACTTTCTCTTCCAAGAGATGTAGTGTTTCTCTTTTAATATTTAGATCTTTAATACATTTTTACTTTAGTTTAGTGCATGGTGATAGATTTGTGTCAACTTTTAGTTTTTGGCATGTAGAGAGTCAGTTTTTCCAGCACCATTTGTTAAAGAGGCTATCTTTCTTCCAGTAACCGTGTTCAGCCCCTTTGTCGAAGATAAGGTCTCTGAGTCTGTTTTTACTTCTACTTCTTCTAACCTATTCCATTGATCCTCAGGTCTATTTTTTGCCAATACCATGCTGATTTTATTACTGTAGCTTTGTAGTATTAAGTTTAAGTCAGGAATTGTAATGCCTCCTGCCCTACCTTTGTTGCCCAGAATTGTCTCTGCAATTCTGGATCTTTCTGGTTCCAAATAAATTTTAGGAATGATTTCTACAGGTCTGTGAAGTATGGTGATGGTATTTTGATAGGCATTGCATTAAATCTGTGTAACAATCTAAGGAGTACGTCCATCTTCACAATGTTGGTTCTTCCTATCCAGCAGCAGAGAATATCTTTCCCTTTTCTGAAATCTTCTAGGATCTCTTTTTTCAGAGTACTGTAGTTTTCATTGAAAAGGTCTTTTATTTCCTTAGTTAGGCTAATGCCCAAATATTTCATTTGCTTTGGTGTTATCATAAAAGGTACTATTTCTCTAATTTATTTCTCAGTGTGTTTGTTATCTGTGTAGAGGGAAGCTGTTGACTTTTGTATGTTGACTTTGTAACCTGCTATGCTACTGAATTTGTGTATTAATTCCAGTAGCTTTTTGGTGGAGTTCTTTGGGTCTTCTAAGTAGAATATCATGTCATCTGCAAATAATGAGAGTTTTATTTCTTCCTTACCTATTCTTATTCCTTTTATTTCTCTTTCTTGTCTAATGGCTGTAGCTAGTGACTCCAGAACTATATTGAATAGAAGTGGCGATAGGGGGTATCCTTGTCTTGTACCAGATTGGAGAATAAAAGACTTCAGTTTTTCCCCATTTAGAATTATTTTAGCTGTTGTATTGCTGTATATTGCTTCTATCAGGTTGAGGTAGAGGCCCTCTAATCCAATTTTCTGTAGGACTTTGAACATAAATGAGTGTTGGACTTTGTCAAAGGCCTTTCCAACATCAACTGAGATGATCATGTAATTTTTGGTTTTGGCTCTATTAATATAGTGTATTGCATTTATAGATTTGCGAATATTGAATGGTCCTTGTATCCCTGATATGAATCCTACCTGGTAATGGTGTTTAATCTTGATGATTTGTTGTGTTCTAGTGGCAGGATTTTGTTGAGGATTTTTGCATCTATGTTCATCAGGGGAATTGGCCTGTAGTTTTCTTTTTTTAGGTGCATCTCTCTCTGGTTTTGGTATCAGTGTAATACTTGCCTCTAGGAATGATTTTGGAAGGTTTGCGTTCTTTCAATTTCAGTGAAGAGTTTGAGGAGTGTTGGGATTAAGTCTTCTATAAATTTCTTGTAGAATTCAGTGGTGAATCCATCAGGTTCCAGACTTTTCTGTATTGGTAGGCTTTTTTATTATATTTTGTATCTATCCATTTTATCTGTGTCTTCAATTCTGTGAAAGTAAATATTCTCAAAGTAGTTATTTATGATCCTTTGAATCTTTGCTGTGTCTGTAGTAATTTCACCATTGTCATTCCTTGTTACTAGAATTTGAGTCTTTTCTTTTCTCTTTTTGAAGAGGTTAGCTAGGGGCTTATCAATTTTATTTAAGCTTTCAAAGAACCAGCATTTTGATTCATTAATTCTTGGTATTGTATTCTTTGTCTCAATTGTATTAATTTCTGCTCTAATATTTATAATTTCCTCCTGTCTTTGTGCTTTGGATTTCGTTTGCTCTTCTATGTCTAGCCAATTAAGGGGCTCCAGGAGAGTATTTATTTGTTCTTGTTCTATTCTTGTGCTTGTTCTTGTTTGTGTGAATTCAGAGCTATAAATTTTCCCCTAAGAACTGCTTTCCTTGCATACTATAAATTCTGGTAGGTTGTGTTTGAATTTTCATTAAATTAAAGATATTGTATAATGTCTTATTTAATTTCATCTGTAACCCATTGGTTGTTGAGAAGAGTGTTGTTTAATTTCCATGTATTTCTGGAGTTCTTGTGGTTTCTGTTGTCATTTATTTCCAACTACATTGCACTGTGATCAGATAATATGCATGGGATAACTTCTGTTTTCTTGCATATACTTAAGCATGACCTATGAACCAGTATGTAGTACATTTTGGAAAATGTCCCATGTGCAGCTGAAAAAATGTGTATTCAGAAGTGTTTGGGTGGAACACTCTGTGTATGTCCACTCAGTCCAGTTGTTCCAAGGTGTGGTTCAGTTCTGCTACTTCTTTGCTAATTTTTTGTCTGCTTGACCTATCTTTTTCAGATAAGGGAGTGTTGAGGTCTCCTGTTAAGACTGTGGTATTGGATATTAGGTTTTTTATGTCCATCAAGGTTTATCTTATATAACTTGCTGTACTTGTGTTGGGTACATACATATTTATGAGTATTACCTCTTCATCTTTAAGTTTTCTCCTAACCAATATGTAGTGGCCTTTATTTCATTTGATAAGTCTTGGTTTGAAGTTTAGACTATCTGCAAACAGGAATGCTACCCCTGCTGGAGCATGTAGTATTGTTTTCCATCCTTTCACTTTTAGCCTATGAGTTTCTTTATGAGTTAAGTTCATTTCTTGTATACAGCATATTGTTTGATTTTGCTTCCCTTTCCACTCTGCCAGTCTATTTCTTATAGTTGGAGAATTAAGTCCATTTACATTGATGGTTATAATTGAAATATATTAACTCTCAATTGACATGATGTTCACTTACTACTGTTTACCCCTTTTTGTCCTGTGTTTAATTGAGTACCCTATTTAGTGGGATCTTTCTGTTCTTATTTCTTGAGTTTGAGTTGTTCTGGTTCTTCTCTAAAATATTTTTTTAGTATACTCTGTAGGTTTGGCTTTGAAGTTATGAAATTCTTTAGTTGTTTTTTGTCATGGGAGTATTTCACTTCTCCCTCATACTTGAAAGAGAGTTTTTCCAGGTATAGCAGTCTGGGATAAAATTTATTTTCCTGGAGGACTTGAACAGCTCTGCTCCATGCCCTTCTTCATGGTTTGTGAAGAGAAATCCGCTGTTATTCTGATGGGTTTTCCTTTAAATGCGATCTATTTCTTTTCTCCAGCAGCTTTTAGTATACTATTCTTCTGCTGAATTTCTGGAATCTTGATTATTATATGTCTGGGTATATTTTTAGTAGGGTTGATATTATTTTCAGTCCACTGTTATAGCAACACAGATTTTTCTGGTTCCAAAATGGTACGGCACAATATTTATTTGCTAATCTTTGTATTAATCCAATCACATAGGTTGAGTGTATACCATAGGCCTTCTTTAAATCTTTAATAAACTTGAATGCCAGAGGTTAATGTTCTCACTGTACATAGCCCTGGAAAAACTGAGCATTTGGTGGATGTTTTTGAATCACTACAGGAAAAATACCCAAAGGAGCAGAATAAGATTTAGGATCTCCCTGTTGTCTCCCATTAGCATATCAAAATTTTAGTCCTTGCCAGCCTGAATGTTACATCTGGTTGTGGCTCTGTAAAGTTTTTACATATTTTGATTTCCATAGGAGATAGTCTCCTCCCGAAAGGGTGGCTCTGGCTAATGTATGCCAGTCCCCGGGGGTAAGCCAATTTTTAGCTACCAAGTCTAAAATGACTGTAGTATCTTTTATCACTTTAAAATTGAAACTGGTATGATGATGTAAGGCCTCTCCCTCTGCATCCATTGTTTCGAACACCAGGAATGTTCCTAGTCTAATTCTAGCATTGAATCCTATTAGAGGGAAAATTTGGCGCCACCTGTGTGTGGCTTGTTAGTATGAGAAGTATCTAGTTTAGTTTTAGCTTTAGTTTTAGTTTTAGTTTTAGCTTTAGTTTTAGTTTTAGTTTTAGTTTTAGTTTTAGTTTTAGCTTTAGTTTTAGTTTTAGTTTTAGTTTTAGAATTTTTTAGGTCCTCATCTTCCCTAGTAACCTCTGGCTGTTTTTGATTTTTAATTGTTTTTGAATCACCGTTTTGGTGTCTCTTTTGTAATATATTTTAGCCCTTTTGAATTACAATGGTGACAACAGGATCAGAATGCTTTTATGTTAAAATTTCATCTATTAAACTCTAACAAGAAAAGGCAGTAACTGGCACCTTCTTGGGCTCAAATGTCTCATAACACTCCTTAAGGACATTATTTATTGGTTTTAATCCTGCTGTATCGATGGTTCCCTCATTAGGGTATTGAAACAAATCGTTTATTGTAAATCTTTTATCTTAACCTTTACTCCTTGTGTCTTTAAGGCTTTACTTAAACTCTTAACAAACATCATACTCATTTAATGCTTGCCCCATACCGGGAAAGGGGGAGAGGGTGGCCGTTCCCTTACCGAGGTTCTGGCAGCGCAGCAGTCAACCACGAAGCACAGACCTCCACGTTACTGAACTTGCAGGCCCTCCGGAGGGCTCCGTTGCTACACCCTTCATACTAGGGAAATCCACGTAGGCACCAGTTGACCTGGTCAGCAGGTCTGTACATGGCTTTTCACCTGGGGAAGGAGCGGGAATTAAGACAAAGACAGAGCGAGAGACACAAGAAATGAAGACAAGACAGAATTCTGATCAAGTCTCGTTTATTGAAGAAGTGAATGGGGTTTAAGTAAAGGTAGTAGGGGAAACGGAATCTGCATCAGCGGTTACCTTGCAACCAGGGGAGGTCTTAAGACACAAGGAATGCTCTTGTTTCAGCATTACAATAGAGAGGCTCTCACAAGGTGGCTCCCAACAATATATCTGATTTTTTTTTTTTTTCTTATTTGGCAAGTTTTCTGCTATTACTTCTGCCCATATCTTTTTTATATTGTTTGTGTTGATTGCTTCTTTCACATTGATTCCTATTAATCTCACATTGTTCATTTTTGCATCATCTTGCAGATGTTGAATTATTTTTTTCCTGCATCCTAGTTGTTTTTAAGAGATCTTTTCTTACCTTTTTACTAGCTGAGACAGTGTCTTCAAGATCTGAGATTCTATCCTCACTTTGGTTCATATGGTTGTGCCAGCTTGTGATTCAGATTTTATTTATTTATTTATTTTTTGTATATCTCTTTGAAACTATTTCATGCGATCCATTTCTTTTCTGTATTGCTCATTCAGGGAATCAATCATTTTTCTTTTCTCCTCTAACTTTTTATCAATGTTTTCTTTAGTAGTATTGAAGTCTCTCATTTTAGTTATCCTTTCTTTCTCTAGTTCAGAGATTATTTCTGCTCAGTTCTCCTCTGTACCTTTCTGTAGTTGTTCCCCTACTTTAGATGCTATTGATTTAGAGACTTTTTTTTTTTTTTTTTTAACATCAGAGGTGATTTCTGTGCTGGTTTCCTCTATATGTTTCTGGAGTGGTTTTTCCACTTCAGAGTCTATTTTTTCATACATTTCTTCTTTTACTTCACATGTTATCTCTGATCTGAGTTGCTCTATACATTTCTGATCTTACCTTTCTATCTTGGCTGCTACTGATTCAGAGATTTTGTCTGCATTGTTCCCATTTTCTTCCATGCTAGTGTTTCCTGTATTTGTTTTGTATGGACTCGGGACCTGGAATTGGATCTTGCTCTTTCTCTTTATTATTTTTTATAGCAGTGATCTCTGAACTTTGGTGAACTTGTACAGTTTTCACCTATGGTAATTTGGGTCTGGATGCACCAAGCTTGTTCCCCTCCAGATGTGCCTGGCAACAAATCAATGCTCAGGCAGCTGGTTACCTTGAGACCCCGTGGGTCGGGACGGTGTTCAGCTGTGTGGAGATGGTGGATGGCCCTATGGGGAATATGTGTGTAGTTGGTGTTTTGGCAGTTGTCGAGTTTG
The DNA here is from genome assembly GCA_004027025.1 of Myocastor coypus. NCBI lineage: Eukaryota > Metazoa > Chordata > Mammalia > Rodentia > Myocastoridae > Myocastor > Myocastor coypus. The sequence continues at coordinate 18,934 of PVJA010006028.1, forward strand.
GGGATGAATTGGGGGTGAGAGAGTTTTTACCTGGCCTTGTGTGAGCCCTGGCCGGGAGAGTGAGTGGAATCTGAGCTTGGGTTGTTGATGAGTCAGTGGATGGACCAGGGCTAAGTCTGCTGTTTGGCCCAGTCAGGATGGTGGCTGAGTCTGGGCTGGAGTTCGGGGATGGCAGGTCAGGTCCGGAGGCTGGAGTTTGGGCCTGATGTGGTGCAGCTAGTAGAAGTGGTACGTGGGTCCAGGGCTGATATATCAGGTCCAGGAGCTGGAATTTGGTCCAGGTGCTGCACAGCCAGTTGAAATCAGAGAATTTAAATGTAAAAATTCTGAATGAAAGAAAGTATACTTTTGAGTAGTGCAAAGAGAATAATGAATACAAAAATGTTTTGTCGCATAAACTTAAAGATTTTTGGTATTGTTTATATTTTCAGACAATTAAATATAGATATACTTGATAATACTATGACGGCTTGGTATTTGTGATATTCCCAGTGAGAGATTTATCGGCTGTAATTATATTATCATTTCAAGGGAACTATTCAAGGATTATTCATACTAGATTTCTTACCAATCTAGTATGGATTGGTAACAAATTAATTTATATCTTGTAAAATGTTGATTTATGTTTTTACTACATTAACAAATGCTTAGAAACACAATAAAATTATAAATGTTCAGTAGCAGCTGATAATAATACAAACTTTAATTTCTCAGCTAAGAATCCAATTTAGCTACTGTTGGTTTGCATGGACGAGGACCTCTGTTTTTTATAGTCATTCAAGAGCTCAGATTCAAAGGAACCTATCAGCTGTGACAGTGCTTACAGAGCCACCCTGAATATCAGTATCCAACTGGTGAGATACTGATCAAAAGCAGTCCAGAAAACGTATCTTGGTGTATCTTGCTCACAAAATGATGTCACTTTTATCCATATCCCATTACCAAGAAACAGTTCTACAGTCTCAACTAAGTCACATTTCTATAGCCTTGGAAAGTTACTTAATGCTTTGAAAATTCAGGTTATTTTCTTTCTTTCTTTCTTTCTTTCTTTCTTTCTTTCTTTCTTTCTTTCTTTCTCTTTCTCTCTCTCTCTCTGTCTTTCTCTCTCTCTTTGTGGGGGTACTGGGGATTGAACTCAGGCCCTTGCACTTGCCAGGTAAGTGCTTATTCTACTGAGCTACCCCTCCAGGCCCAGGTGATTTTTTTAAGAATAAGAATAATCATTACCTTGCACGATGATTTTAAAAGATTGGATAGTACCAAGCACTTAGCACAGTGTCTTACTCATACTTACTTAATTGAAACATTCTCTTAATAATTACTGTCATTTTTGATACTAGAAAAGACATCTCAAAAAGTGCTTACTTAAAATACTACTAAACACTCCAAAAATTGGAAAAGTACCTCATAAGGAAAATATAATTGGATTTAGATCCCCTTTCTAAAACTTTCTAAATGAAAAGAATGCTCTGGTTAAAATGTTGATTGCATATTATAAAAAATATTATATAAATTTAATATAATGTCAATAGAATTATCAGCATAATCATTCACAGAACCAGAAAAATACAAAACAAAACTTTCTATGGAACCAGAATAGCCTTAGAATAGCAAACATTGTCTTGGACACAAGAGCAAATCAAGAAGCATCGCAGTCTTGTATTTCAAACTATACCAGAAAGCAATGGTAAGTGTGTACAAACACACACACACACACACGCACACACACACACACATCATAGGTATTGGTATGTAGAACAGAGAATGCAGAAACAATCCTAGACACATTCAGCCATTTGAGCTTTGACAAAGACACGGAAAACACACAGTGGAGACAGGTATATAGTGAATAGTGCTGAGAAACTGCTTACCCACATGCAGAAGAATGAATTTATACTCAAATTTCTTACTGCATACGAAAATAAAATAAAAATAAAAACTTAGATAGCAAAGTAGAAAAGTTAATCTCTTGGTAAGAAAACTGATAAAACTCGTAAAAACATAGTCCATGAACATAGACTTTGTGGTCAGAAACTAAGTTTGCAAAAATAACACCAACATGCAACAAATGTGATGGTATTACATTAAAAAGTTTCTGCACAGCAAGTGAAGCAGCCAACAGAGAAAAGACACAACCTGAAGAACGGCATAAAATTCCAGTTACATCTTGTAGAGAAGATTTGTAACTAAAATACATAACAAACTCAAATACATAGACCTCCCCAATAAAAGACCTATAAAAGACCTAAGCAACGACAAAAAAAAAGAAAGAAAGAAAGCAAGAAAGAAAGAAGAAAGAAGAAAGAAAGAAAGAAAGAAAGAAAGAAAAAAGAGGCCATTGAAATAGATTTCTCAGGCTGGTAAGATGGATTAGAAGTGCACCACATGCTGCACCAGCCCCACCCCTACTGCAGGCTGAGCCAGCCATTATATATATATATATATATATATATATATATATATATATATATATTTTTTTTTAATAGACTTTTTAAAATAAGAAGCAAAAGCAGCAATACATACGTGCAAAACTATTCGCCATCTTTGGCCGCTAGAGAAATGTAAATCAAAGTGGTGCTGAAATTCCATTCATCATCTCAAAATAATAATAATAAAAAACAAGCAATGCAGGCCAGGCTGTGAGGCAAAAGGAAATTTCTGCATTGTTGATTTGAACGCAAATCAGTAAAACCACTTTGTAAAACAGTATGGAGATTCCTCAAACAATTGAAAATAGACATTTGCTTGACTCAGCTATACCTCTTCTTTCCCAAAGAGTTAAACATACTACATTAGCCTGAAGAAGCTAGAAAGGTCATCATCCCTGGATCCCTCACAGCAGTTCGGGTTACTTCTTCAGAGGGGGGAATGTTGTAGGCAGTTAAATTGGATAGAAATATTACAGGCAGTCAGACAGGGCCATATTCTCAAGGAGACAAGATTTAAGAAAAGGTGACTGTACAACAAGAGGCAGACACCCCTGCTGTGAGCCAGACCTCAAGACAAAAAAAGAAACAAATTTAACCGCATACTTCCCTAACAATGTCCATCAGTGATTGATATTCTAAATCACCTTTAAAGAGCCTAAATGAGTCAGTAACTCAACTACAACAAGAAAACACCCTGTTCCATATTCATACCCAGTTGCCACACGCTTCCTTTCCCCATTAGGTATTGGCTTTAATCAATTTTACCAGAGCAATAGTGCTGGTAACCTCATTGGTTGACCATAGTTTTGTCCCACCTCATGCCCAGCTAAACGAATTTCCATAATTTCCACCTTAGACTCACTTCACCGCATGGTTTGCACTATAAAAGTTCTTGGAAGGGACAGCTTCCTGGGGGACTACCAGCTCGGGACACTCCCTACTGTTCTTCTCTTGGACAAGAGCTTTTTTTCCTCTAATAAATCTATTATACTCATAAGAAAAGATGGTACACTATAGTTATGTGTATGTACATTTACAGCAGAAAGATTCACAAGAGCTAAAGGGTGAAGACAGCTCATATATCCCTTCGTGTATGAATGGATAAAGAGAATGCACTGTATATACACCACAGAACACAATGTTACTGTACTAAAGAATAAGGGACAGTCAGGTGCAGAAAAATCTAGACACACAGAGACCATAATGTTAAGGGAAATAGATTCAGCACCAGAAGGCGAAAGATGATAGGTGATATGAAATAGAAAGGTAGGTGTCCAGAAAATGGGAAGAGGATCTGGGAGTGGGAGAGAGTAAAGGGAGGGACAGGAAATAACCCAAAGTAAAATGTGCTATCTATCTACACCAATTCCTCAAGACAATGATTATATTCACTCTGTGTGTCACAGGTATTCATAATAAAAATAAATCTAAAAAAGGACTAATTATTAAAAGGCAATCTGCATGCTTCAAAATTAAAGAAGTAAACTTAATCCATGAGATTAGTTTACTAATTTCATCGTAAAATGAAATAGGGAAAGAGGAAACAGATGCTTGGCTAGCGAGGGAGGGTCAGAAACACAGAAAACCTTCATCAATATCCTGGAAAGGAGGTTGAGTTTTGATAGAAACATAATAGAGAGTATAGTTATGTGTTGAGCTCTGAGCTTTAAGAAAAATACTGATGGTGTATGTTGATACTTCAACTGTAAATGCTCTAGAGGGTTTGAGGGAAACCCAGGTAAGAGGGTGCAAAGGGAGCTTAAGTAAGAAGTAATAGTCTCAAAGTGTTTGGAATTAGAGTGGACAACAATGGATGAATTTAAGAATATTTCAAGTGTAGCAATGGTAGAACTTAGTAATGGATTAGACCTGTGGATGAGAGCGATACATTTGCAGGTTGAGCACATCTCTAGCTCTGGTACTATGTGGTGGGGAGTGTTGGTAGTCACCATTATTGTGTGTGAGGATTTTTAGGAGAGAATTTGAGATGATTGTGACTAGTCTAGTTTGAATAACATTGAAGGAAGCAATTGAAGGTGGTATACAAGTTCTTGGATCTATAGTTCAATAACTCAAAGGATACTCATTTGTGGTACAAATGTTCACGCATAATCATACAGATGCTATAACTGTTTTGGTCAGACTTTCTCAGACTCAATAATATTTGGGTCAAATATTTCACTCTTGTATAGGACTGTCCTAGGCATTGCAGGATGTGCAGACACCCTAACTTCTACCCATGAAAGGCCAGCTGTAGCTCTATAGCCATGGTAATCAGAAATTCCTTTAGATTTTGCCAGTTGTGCTACTGAGTGCAAATTCTGCCCTGGCTGAGAAATACTGATAAGTGATAGTGACTAAAACAGAAAATAGTGTAATAAGAAAACTGTACAAACATGTTGAGACCAGAAACCATAAATTTAATTAGGTTCAAAATATATAGCTTGAGGAATTTTCTTTAATTGGAATAATTCTCATGGATATAAGAGTGGCTAACAAGAACAAGAACACAACACTTTTGCATGTGCTATTAGGAAACTAGCATTATCCTGGATAGGTGGAGAAATGAGTCCAGGAGAATTACGAGATTTAAGAGGGGTTCAATGTAGGACTGGCTGGAAATAACACAGTTCAAAAGGTAGGAAACATTTGTAAATTCTGATTTGGAAGTGTTACATTCTCTTTATGCCATTAATGAATCCTGCTCATACATGAAGGCTTAACTGAGAGATGATGGTCTTGCTGATTTTAGTTTCAGAAAAAGAAGCAGGCTGTTCTGTATCTTCTGCATCTGTAGTACTTGCATGGCAAAATTGGGCCAAACTTTCTTTTTTTGTTGAGTTTTATGCCTCACTATTGTTAGTGTACTTTACTGGCTTTATGAACAGTCTTGATATCTTTTACGTTGGATTGAATGTTAAGACTTCACTGACTTCATGGAGGTGAAATCCTTTAGATTGAAATCATCATTGTTAGTTATATGGTACAATCAGTATTTTTGTAATATATAGTCATATATACATATATATATATATATATATAGTCTTATCACATAAATTTAATTTATATTAGATATACCATTTGCATTATTGATCACATTAAGTCACTAGCAAACATTTTATCTTGTTATTAGACAGCAAACAAAGTTAATGGAAACTAAAATAAATTGTGTAACATTTTCTTCTTTTATTAACTTTTTTAAGTTAATAAACATGGAATTGAAGAGTGTCCTCTAAAATATGTGCATTTAAATTTCACTTTATAGTTTCTATTCTAAATGTTTGAGAGAGATATTACAACTCAGTTTCTTTGCTGTATAAATATCATTTTTAATACTTAGTATAATAAGTTGCAATTTTCTTACAATTATCAAATCCTTTGAAAATAAGAGTAAAAAAGAATAAATAGAAATCTCTTTTAAAATAACTTAAAGACCTTTCTTTCCCCCTTAATGACCAAAAATTTCTCAAATCCTGGTTTCTAAAAACCATGCCATTCTGAATTTCCCTGGCAGAAAGCATGGTTGTGCTATGTTCCATGTGGTTGATGTTAGTCACATCCTTGATGTAACATAACACACACTGGCTAAGATAATCTAATGTGACATATGACAGCACCATGAGCCCAGTCTGGGATATTTGAAAATATGCCATCTTTTAAAAGACTATGGATAGATAGCATGGCAAGGCAAAGCTGTAAACTCTACTGCTTTCATTTTGAACATAACACATGCAAAATTCTGTGATAATTAGAGAGCCATTTCCCCTGTGGTAGATTCAAACAAATAGTAACAAAAGCATAATTTTACTCATTTGAGAGTTTACACTGGAAGCCACTGAAGTTAAGACATTAACAAAGGCAACCACTACAGATGTGTGATTTTTACATTATTACCATTCGAAGAATGAGCAGAAATTTTTCAAATATTACACATTTGAACAAATAACAGCTAGCAATATGTAAAGAGGTGCTAGGTAGACATTTGGCAACCAGTTATAAGCCATTGGTTAAGGGTGCGCAGGGCGAATCAAGTAATTTTATTAGTATTAAAAAGGTCTAGAAACATGAGCACTGCGGAGAAAATGTAAGTTTGCTACATATGTTGTTGAGTTTCTCTGTAAAAACTCTTTCTATCCTCAACCTAATTTATTGTGCAGGCTGTGGAGAATTTGAAAACCATGTTTTTTTTCTAGGATTACTTCAAGATCAGCTCCTTTGGTTTTAAATTTGTTTCACATTTGTTTGACTAAAAAATACTAGTGCTAATAATTCTTGATGAACAGTGATGAGTTACAGAAATGAAAATAACTTGAACACTAAATTTGATAGAGGATGATAGAGGAAATTGAACATAATATGTACATCTTACAAAGAAAAGGTAAAACTGAAATATAGGTGAAAGATCAGCAATGTTGTTCTTTTGTGAGTTTTAAAACTGGAAGTTGTAACATGTTTTTGCCTTCCTCAGTTATATTTTGAAATGTCCTAAATTCATGAAAAGCTTTGTTATCTGTCCATTTAAGTAAAATCATTAAATTATTCCCATACAGATCTATGAAAAACCTGATTTGAGTAAGTATGGAAAATAACTCACACTCTTTCAAATTAAGGCTGTACATCTTTGTGCATATAAACATAGGAATACATTAGGGTCAAATTTAATGTATTTAAAAATGATCCAGTTTACTAAACTGAAGTCAACTAGGTTACAAGATGATAACGCTATTTTATGTCAAGTATGATAACAAAAATCCCTAATACCTCAGTATTACTCTTACTCCTTCAGAAATGTCTTTGCGATATTTTGGTTTTACATGAAATTATGAAGTACACATTGTGTATCCTGACAATTGATTGTGTTATCCTATTTCATGGAAAGTAAAAGTGAGGCTCAAGGTTTTTCTATGATTGGTACGATGGAACTTTATTCACACTTTGAACTTGAAACCCTCTATATTTCTTTCTATGGTTTTCATGATATAGAGTTATGTTGCAACAATATATGCAGATGTCAAATTTTAAGTGGGAGGTATACCTTTATCATTCTGCCTTTATATTTCTGTAATGTTAAAATAGCATATAAAAATGTTATCCAGATAGGTCAGTGGCTTAAACTGTCTGCTTAGGCAGACCCAGGGATCTAGGTTTGATCCCTGGCCTCCCTTGCTGGCCTCATCCCCAGAACACTCTGAGACAAGGGTTGAGATTGGGCACGGTGGCACACACCTATAATCTGAGTGCTTGGGTGGCTGAGAACAGGAGAATCGCTACAAGTCCAATTTGTGTAGTGAGATCTGGTAGACCCTGTACTAAAATACATTAAAAGGGTTTTTTTTAATAGCATGTAGAATTACTTCTTAAATCCTAGTTAATAAACAGACCAAACAAATTAATGGCTAAAACCTTAGTAATATTTTACATTTAGCACTAGAGTATATATTGGAATATAAACATGATAATTACCAATGATCCAAAATATGATTTTTAAATTAATGGAAACAAAAATTGTCAGTGTTAAAACAATCAACAAAACTTAGAAGATTAAAACAGGGCCAGGGAGATAGATCAGGGGCATAGGTGCCTGTCTGGAAAGTGTAAGGTCCTGAGTTTATCCCAGTTCTGAAAAAAACAAACAAAGAAAAAAAAAAAAAAAGAAAACAAGTTTCTCTCTTTGGAAGAAACTAAAGATATCAAGATATAAACTGCTATATTTAAGTTGAAGCAAATTATTTTATTCACTAGTTGCTTTATGCATGTTATTTGAACATTTTCCTAAATTGCCTGTCCACAGTTCTGCTGGCTATTATAGAAGACGTCCTACTACTAGGTGGGGTGGGAGACTAGGAAAAATATGAATCATTCTTCAGAGCTAGTTATGACTGCTCATTCTTATGGGGTATTAATTCCCATGGAAAGCTACGATATACACTAAGAATTGAAGCATACAGAAGTTACCTGACTTACTCAAGCCACCTAGCTAGTAATTCATAGAGGAGAGATTTTAAACTAGGCATAGAATTGAGAACACAAAATTCAGAAATTACTGGACAACATGTATGTTTATTTTAGAAGAAATACAAGAAGATGCTAAATAAATAAGAGAAAAACAGAAAAGTAAATAAAAGAGAATGAGTTTTTCAAACTACTGTTTTAGTATTTGCAACACCTACCTATGAAGAGCTGTAGGATTCAGTTGAGTAATACCTAGTTCTATGGTTATGCAGTGAATTAGGTACTAAAGAATCTCCCAGGTATTCAATTGACATGTGCTTTTACTGCTTCCAATACCTTACAGCAAAACATGCTATTTGGATTCAGGCAACTCTAAATTTATTCGTCTTCTGTCTACGTAACTAAGTGCATTATTTTGCACAGTTTTGTTCATCTCTTTATGCAATCCTCTGTAAAGTAACTATTGATGTTACTTACATTTTTTGTAGTAAGACCATTGACAAAAGCCTACATAGCTGATAGAGGCAAACTTTCCTGCTTTGCTTGGCTTGAGTATCCTCTGCAGAACAGCTACAGCTCTGCTCCCTGTGGCCAACATTTCTGGATTATGCTGTTCCCAAGACAAGGAAAGATGCAGGAACACAGAATGGCTCAGTAAAGGTCTACTGAAGAGGCCCATGTGTCACTCTCACTGACCTTTCAGTTGATCAGAGGAAGTCGCCTACCCAAGCCTTATGTGAGCAGGATAGGAATGTATCACAGTATCACTGAGAAAAGCAGAGAACATGTGGGGACAACTCTGTAGTGTACCACAGCACCCATGGGATTGCTGTGATGATTGGTGATGAAATGAAAAAGTAAACTCGTGGAAGAGTTGTGGGCACATAGCAAACGGTCTAGAAATTTTAATTTACTCATGCTCAGTGTAGGATCCAGAATCAAGTTGAACAAAGATAGAGCTTATGAACTATTGGAGCTGCATGTAAAATTATGGCACTGTCCATAACCTTTATTATAATAACTGATTATTCAAATGAGTGAATTGATATATTTCTCACTAAAGATTGAGAATTGCAGTAAATTTGAAGTGCTCTTAGTTTTTACTTATTTATTTTTCTGTATTTAGGGCAGGGCCTACTGAGTCCACAGGGTCTCACTACACAGTTTGTAGTGATTCTCCTGTTTTCAGCCTCCCATGTATTGGGATTACAGGCGTGCACCACCAGGCCCATTCATAGCCATCTCTGTACTCCCCAGGGGTGAGACTAGCATGGTACACCAAGGGACAGAACCCTGGCCACTGTGCTCTACATAAGCAGACACTTTAGTACACTGCACTATCAGGCTGGACCTTGAAACCCTTTCAAAAAACCATATATGTTAGATGAACTCAGTTCTCCTATGGAACTTTCAGTAAAGAATGGATGAATTGAGATCTGACTTATAAAAGCATACTCTTACTTTTCTTAGGTATTCCCCATGTCTTAAATACTTATTTTATAGCAACTACAGGACATAATGGTAAATTATATATGATTATTGTTTTATAAATGTATATGCCAAAATAACAAAGTTATTCCTATTAATAAAATAGTGAAGCTAAGCTTCCTTGGGAGCTTGCCATTGTCACCCTAGATGCAAATAATTTGCTAGTGGGGCCAGTGAGATAGCTCAGCAGTCTGAAGCACCTGCTTAGGCAAGCTTAGGCAAACGTAGGGACCTTGGTTCGCTCCCCAGCAATACATGCTGTGCCAGCCCCACTGCCAGGACAGGCTGAGCTGACCATAATATAAATGAATGAATAAATAAATAAATAAATAGATAAATAAATAAATAAAGTTTAAAAAATAATTTGGTGAGGCTTCTATTTCAGGATGAAATGTCTCAGGGATTTGGAGACAGGAGGAAAATTCCCTACTGACTGTTTCTGAAAAGGTCTCTTTCATGTCATGTGGTCACCTTCCACAAGAGGATTACTTTTTAAACTGAGTAATGAATTTGGTCCTGCAGACTTTTTGGAAGAATCCTTGAGGTAAAAGCCAAGAAGGTCTGCCTTCTTCCCTGAGATCAAGGACACCACTGTGTTTTTGGTACGGAAGGGTTTTACCTCCCTCTCGCCATCCACCGAGCCTTGGCTGAGACACCGCTGGCAACCCAGGCAGCCTTTCCAGGGCAGCTGCGTTTCAGCCCGGAGGCAGTGTTTAGCTGAGGAGGTTCGCTGAGTTCCATTTAGACAAAAAATATAACAGCACAAAAATAGCTCTTCCCTTCAGCTGCCACGGCAGTCTGTAGCAGCCTCGGTGCGAAGTCCCACCTCAGGGTGAAGCGGCCTTGGTGAAATACAGGGGAAAAATTATCATCCTAAGACTGAAGTTGCGATCAATTGTGACGATTTGCTACCATTGTTATAATACATTTGTATGGAGAAAAAACTGATTTTACAAGAAAACTGAATTATTTAAATGCTTCTCCACGAGCAAATTATAAATATTTCAAGTAACGGAAACCTGTTCTTAGATGATCTTGTGTCACAAGGAAGAGTCCCATGTGTTCTCTAAATACAACACAAACTCAGAAAATTTCTGTCAATTGGACAAGGATGGAGAGGTGCTAGTTATTTATCATTAAGGAATCCTATGGCATATAAACTTTGCTTTGGTAGTAATTAAATGAGGACAATTGGCAAATTCATTTGTTTCATATATTTTCTTTTCTAAAACAATGTGTCCAATGCATTGCACAATAAAACAATTTAAAATTATTAATAAGAAATGAATAAATTTTGATTTAAGATCTTATCGGTCATCAGCTAGAGATTGAAGTTAACATAGATAAATAAGGCTCTCCGTAAAGGGCTGTGTTCTCTTAGCATGGGTTCAATATAAGTGGAAAGTTCAGTTGACTCCCAATAAATAAATAAATAAATAAATAAATAAATAAATAAATAAATAAATATAAACAAATCCCAGCAAATACGGCTGTTTAAAGTGTCGAGACTTGGACCATTCCATCACTTCCCTCTGAATCATAAATCCAATCAGATGAAATGATGTGAAATTAGACAAGTACTATGTGCTTCAACTCCTAAAGTGAAGTCTACAAACCCTTGCATAGTTATTGCTAATTGGTGAGTGCACATGGATCATGTTCACAGAAAAATCGTGTGATTTTTTTGTTTCAGCCCACAATCACTGTTTAAAATAAGAGGTTACAGAAAAGAGTTTGCATGTTGTGTTTATGAGGCCAGGAGTATGTTTTCTGCTCACTTTTGATGCTCTGAAATGAAAACCAGCAGCTTGCGACCCAAACGGGAACGAGGGGACCCTCGGGTGTGGCTGCCTCACCACCTACACCAGTTTGCAATTTACCAAGAAGCGTCCATTCCCTTCACCTCTCCTGCAAGTGCTGGTTTCAGGTTGTTTTTGAAGAAATGTACAGTGTTGTGTGGGAAATGGGTCAATGAAGTACTCAGTTATGTTTTGAAAGTTTCATTGAAAAGTACCTGAATTGATTCTATTTCCCTCAGGTTTTCCAATGTCAGTATCTAATGTCTCTGCTTCAGTGTGGATATGCCTAGTCTTACATATTCTTTGGCCTGCAGAGGATTCTTAGGTTTATATAATTTGGAAGAAGTCCACTGTGTGGGGGCTGGGGATAGAACTCAGCACAGTGCCTGTCTGCCTGGCAAATACAAGGCTATGAATTGGATTTCTTGTTAAAAAAAAAAGAAAGAAAGAAAGAAAGAAAGAAGAAAAAGTCCACAGTGTGCTGAATACTCATGTTTTAATTATATTATTTAACTTAAGAATAAAGATTTTATGAAGACATTTTAAAAACCACACTAAAAGTCCACTACAGATAATTTATCCAAAAATTATGCTGTGGATGGTGACAATATTAGTGTATAATATATACATATATATATATATATATATATATATATATATATATATTTATCTGGAAAAGATATATATATTTATCTTTTCCAGAAGTGAAAATTGACATACATCTCATTGCTAATTCTTCCTTTGAAATGTTTGGATCTAAAAACAAGATTATACTATAGACTAGAATGACCCACTGCAGAAAATTCAGAAATATATACAGTGGAGTTCAATTGTTAGAATTTTAAAATAATTTAAATGATGGTTATCTGTTGTCAACTCCTTTCTGATATCTGAACTGGCTTTATCAGTGCTGCCTGAACTGTTCTCCGGAAATTACTTCTTTTCAAGATTTTTTTAAATTTGGAAGCTTTGAATCAATTTTGCTTCTGTTATGAAATGAAATGTTGCGATTGATAACCAAAATTAATAAGTTAGAGCTTTTTGATATTAACAATTTATTTATCTTTACACTAATGTGATTGAGAGTCAAAAATTAATACAATTTATGCAGTATTAATAAGATAATGTTCAAAATGTGTTGAAGTGAAACTCAACTCATTTTGGTTGAAATTCCCGAAAGCTTTGATTAAATCCTAATATATAGAATCCAGCTGCACTGAATTCATTTGATGGAAACATTTGATAATTGTTCACCTTATACCTTTATCTTCTACACACATTCTCTACCACTCTCTCCTTGAGAAAACAAACTCAAAGTAATAAATAAAAGAAAGAAAGAAAAAAGAAAAAGGTTAAACGGCAGTCCAAAAACAGAACTAAAAAAAAAAAAAAAGTAGCCATCTCTGGAAATAAGAGCAGAAACCTCTACAATAATGTTTTATTTGTCACATACAAACGTGTTTTCCTAAGAATTATTTCCAGTATGGGCCACCATATGGAAGTAGAAAGCCATTACAGAAATGAGCTAAGATGGTTTGTATCACCTGCATAGCTTGTTTTGCTCTAGGCCTGCAGGCTTCAAAACCCGCTTCCCATACTTTTTTCCTTTCTTTAAAAATAATGTACATCAGTTTAATTTATCCCAGGTCCTGACAGAAGGATCAGATTTTAAGCATTTAGTGCTGTGGTTTCAAATCCAATTTCTCAGTGTTCGTCATTTCAAAAGTGGCCGAAATCAGTTTTCGCGAAGGTTTAAGAAGCTGGGCAGGGCCCACATACTTTCTGAAGCCCCACACTGACGTTAAAAGCTGCTCGGGATGGGAAGAGTAGCTTGGGCAGAACTTTTCTTTAGAGCTCCAGGAAATACTAAACCTGCATCTCCTCTAATAAGAGCCTCTTCTCACGGGAGTCCACTCTAAAATACTCTTGACACTCAAAGAGCATATTGAATAAATCAGCTATTTACAGGTTTTCTGAAGGAGGATATTGATTAGTTGGTGCCTTTTCCTGAAAGGAGGGTATCAATAGATCTGCTTCAGGCTGTATTCCACTGAGTTTACTTGGAAGCAGCTTTCCTCATGCCCAATGGAATTTTTATCCATTCAGACACTGAGGCACTAGGTCCACACACAGTCAATTCATTGTAGGCTCTCTTTATTGGTGGCGGGGAACCTCAAAAGGTCGGGAGTCCAGATTGCTTCAAATAAACATCCAGGATCTCAGATGGTTTTTTGAAATGAGCCCAAGTTTACTTGAACCTCTTTCTCTGGTTTTGAAGTAAGGCTGAAAGTTTCACAGAAACAGATTTTCTTGTGAGATCTCAGAATGTTGTGGTTTAAGTGAAGTCATAAACAAACTTGAAAAATGAAAGGCGAAATTGGCTCACACTCACCTGCTTCATTCTGTTACATGCCTGAAACTGGGTGGCACTGTGCAATCTTTTAACAAGAAAAAGAAAAAGGAAGAGATACAGAGGTTGGTTGTGGTTTAACCTAGAATTATCAAATGTTTCTCTGAGGTTTAAGACCCCAGCTCCAGCTCTTTCCTTCTAGAAAGTGCCACCTCTATTTTGCAACACCTTGCCCTTATGTTCAGTGTGGGAAACTTTGTATTACCCTTCCCCTTATAAACTTGTTTATAAAGAATGAGTATTTGACCATTGAAAGTGGGTACTTTTTAATTTATCTCTGATTATGATTACTTGCAACACATTAGGGTATTTGCATGGTATTTATAATATGATAAAAGAATGTAAATGGTTTTAGGATCATGGTTTTTGTATCATAAAACATTATTTCATTACATGCAGCAAATCACCAAGAAGATATTTCAACCTCTTTCTAAGTGATAAAATAATATTTTATGAAGGTATGGTATTTAGTTCAACTGTACATGAATTACTGCTAATAGTTTCAAGAGAGGCAGTGCAGAAATTGAGGATGTCTCACTTAAAACATCATTTACTTTAGGCCTAACTCTTAAAGTTTCTTGTGCAGTAGCTGTTCTGATTTTCCCAAGAAAAGCAGAGACTAGGGGCTTTTGAGGAAAGCTAATATAAGAACCATTTTTTTTTAGTTCATTTATCCCTAAATAAAATCTTTAATCCTAAAGATTACACAAAAGCATCATATATCTTGTGTTACCTGAGAAGTGTGCCTGGGTTGAAAATCACTTTTCAAGTGATTTATAAACAATAAATGTCTACAATAAAGATTATATTATAATGACACCACTGTAAGTTTGTGAGTGCTCTACATTATACAAAGATGTTTTGTGTTTCTTTTTCTTTTTCTTTTCTTTTTTTTTTTTTTTTTTTTTTTTTTTTTTTTTTTTTTTTTTTTTTTTTTTTTTTTTTTTTTTTGCGTGACTGGAAATTGAACTCAGGTCCTTGTGTTTGCTAGGCAAGTGCTTATTCTACTGAGCTATCTCCCCAGCCCTGTTTTTGTGTTCCTTATCCCATCAGATCTTTGCAATAAGTGAGGGAGCGGGTAAGTCAGGCTTCTCGTTCTACTCCTGAAAGGGAAGAAAATGGAGGTTCGATGAAATGAAGAGATTTTTCTAGTCACAAAATTAATAGAGAAGCAGAAAAACCTCCTGATCAACTTCTTTACTTGTGTAAATTGCTCATAGCATACAAAGACTTTACAATTCTACCTGGCTCCCCTTCGAAAATCTCTTTATTTTCCCACTCCGTGTGCTTTTCAGTGCCTCTGCATTTTTCCCACAGCACTTCTGTGTAACTCAGCCTTGCACACCCATTGTCCTTCTGATAGAAACTGTTCTACACTGATAAAATCCAAACGACTTTTGCAAAGCCCATAGTCTCGACACACGATACCAACGCTGCTCTTGGGCTCCCCATTTAAGTTATGTATCAAGTCTAAATTTAATCAAGGCCACATTTTATTTATACATTTCATGCATTAAACTCATTTAAACTTCTAGTCAGATTTCATTAGCAGAAATACTACCGTGCACATCATGCAGTAGTAAAGCTAATGTGCTTCAGGAATTTGAAAGGAGTTAGAGATCAGGAGTCTGATTTCAAAATTTCTTTTGCTTTCTATCCTCAGTGCTTGCAGCAGGTCTGTGAGCGGCAGAGTTTGTTTCCTAGGACACTAATACAGTCAGCATGCTCTGTACAAATGTGTAAACACAGACATTCCCCTGTAATCAGGGAGGTTGGTGTCTTAAGGCAAGATTATGTTTTTTTAGGAAATGCAATTTATGTTCAGGATTAAGTTTCACTTGCAGACTGATAACAACGTCTGTGGCTCAGGGAGATGATAATAAGAATTGTGTCCGTTAACTGCCTGCCCAGCTCTTGAGGTCCCGAGTCAGGCTTCCTGGATTGCGCTCCGTCTCTTGATCTCAAAGTCAAATGATTTAGATTCCTCCCTTCTTAGAATGATAACCCAAGTAAGTGTTCTGAAATTCATACAAATTAAAAAAGAAAATTTAAAGCATCTAGAAGTCTCATGGTTAAGTGCAGGACAATACAGAGTGACAAGAGGGAAACACAGATGACGACAGGGCTAATGTCTATCTTTGTAAATCAGGAAATTTAAATTTATGTCTGATACTTTGGGATGCTTGAGGTTGAGGTTCGAGGGTGGGTAGCAAGTTAGACACGACTGTTAGAATGTAATCGGTTTAGCCTGCTTTGGAACGGCTCTAATATTATACATGAAGTTAAATACATGACAAATATGACAAAAGCTCAAATAAATCCACCCAGAATACCAAGTAACCCATCACAGTACATCATCCATCTAAAAACTGCTTCCTTTTCTAATTCAGGAAAAAATAGTTTGAAAATTTAAAATGGAAATTTCAGTATCCAAAACAAAACTTTTTGACCTAAAATAAATTCCCAAAACTTTTTTCTCTCCTCACCCTCCTATCTGTTTTCTTTCCATTATTTTATACTTCCAGGGAGCAGAAGCCACAACAACTCCCTTATACACCAAACACACCTTGTGTGAAAGAGAATTATAGCCTCCATCACAGCTCAGGGTTTCTATCTTTAAAAACAACAACAAAACTCCCAACTGAATTAAATACTCAGAACTAGAATGTTTTGGATCACAAAGGTGAGTGATATGTTTTGTTCTTTCTTCTTCTTCTTCTTCTTCTGCTTCTTCTTCTTCTTCTTCTTCTTCTTCTTCTTCTTCTTCTTCTCCTCCTCCTCCTCCTCCTCCTCCTCCTCCTCCTCCTCATCCTTCTTTCTCTTCTATCACAATAACAGGTACAGTGTAGAGAGAAGTTACAACCACAGAAACCTCAGTCGGCTTGGGTCTGACATTGCGAGCCAGAGTACCACTGTACAAGGTGAAGGGAAGCTTTGTTTGTTTTTTTCAGACATATTTGCTAAATTACCTCTTTGTATCAGGTAGGAGAACAGACCCGAAGAATGCTGCTCTGACTTGATTTTCACAAAATGAGGTTCTTGTGTAGCATTATAATGAACGCAATAGATATGTTCTTACAGGCAGCGACAAACAACCTTTTCCCTTCCAACTCTTCCTGTTTTCTTCCCAAATTCGAGGACACACACACACACACACACACACACACACACACACACACACACACTCCATATTGTAATTTAGAAAAAAAATCCCTTTATCTCTTTCATCTTTTTGTCTCATCTCCTAAAAAGCTTTATGACAACTCAACCCACCTTGTTTCACAACCATTTCTTTTTTATTTAAGGAAAAGAATGTTCTGGGCTGAGATGCGACCTAAGTTCCTGAGAAGTAATATAAGTGAGTGCATGCTTTTGGCACGTAGAATTAATGTTTACGGTGGAGGGCTTGAACCTAGGGGTGAAATGGAAACTGACGTCACTGCAGTCCCGCGGCCTTCACTGGGGAGAAAAATATTAGCTCTTGTCCAACGTACCTTTTCCATCAGGTGTAGAAAGCACCCCGAACAAAAAGGAACACATGAAAGCCCGAGCTCGTCTGATTGCTTGCATGTTACTCGCGTGCAAGCCCAGCGTCGTAACCTGGCCCTTGGAGAAGTCGCTGATTCCAACCATATGGCCACAGGCCGCATAAGGTGCCTGCAGTGTTCTCTCGGGTGCCCACGCAGGGTCTTGTGGGCTCCCTGGCTGCAGAAGAAAATGAAAAATGTGAGTTTTCCCATTTTGAGATTTCATCCAGATGCTCGTGCGGTTATATATTAAGTAATAAGTCTTGGGCTTTAAATGTCATTGGGATTTTAGAGTTTTGCAGGCTGTTTGCATTTCGCCACTGGGTGGCGATGAAAGGCCGAAATACATACTGAAGCCAACACAAGCCGGAAATTGAAACTATAATTTTAAAAATATAAAAAATATCACGTAAGAGTGGATTAATTTAAAACTAGTACTTTTTCTAATCAGATTACCAGTTCATCGTGTTGAGTAGCATTCATACTGTTACTTGTACTCTTGTGATGCCAGCTGAGTGGCTGAAAATAACTCGGTTTTAGAGAGAACATGTAGAAAGTTGAGAGGCACAGAGATTTGCACTAGCTAACTGGAACTTTCTGAACAAGTATCAACAAGAAAAATTTTTTTTTTTTGTCTTTTTGAGACAGGGTCTCACTATGCAGTTCAGGCTGGCTTTGAGCTCAATTTTGTAGCCCAGGCTGGTCTCGAACTCACATCGATCCTCCTGCCTCAGCCTCCCAAGTGCTGGGATTACAGGCATGCGCCACCACGCCCGGCTAAGAAAATATTTTCTATTCAGTGTACTCACTGAACTGTCAAATGATGGTTACAAATTCTCTACAGATACTTCCTTGGTAATATCTTTAGTTTTTTTTTAATTTTGTTTTTATTTTTTATTTATTTTTTCTTGTTTCAGAACTTTTGTTTGTTTGTTTTTCCTATTTTTATGGCCAGCTCAGCCTGTCTTGAGGGCAGGGCTGGCTCAGCAGGTGGTGCCAGGGATCGAACTGCAGTTCCTGCAGCTGCTTGCAGTTGCTTTAGACCACTGAGCCTTCCGGCCAGGCCCCATATCTTTCAGTTTTCAAGGAAGGATTTCTTGTCCCATATAGCCCTCAACATTCTACAAACAAATTTTACTTAGTAATGTTCTTTGGCTGTGACTACATATCAGTAAATTCTACAATGATCTTCATTATTTCCGAAACTGAAATTTAGGGACAATATGGGACGTTCATTTTGGTTTACTAACATTCTACTTTTGTGTTTAACATGATTCATAGATTGTAAACATAGAGTCTTAACTCATAGAGTCTTAGCTCCCAGTCAGATACAATTGAGGTCCACATGGGCCTCAGTTTCTCAGTATCAAGTTAATGTTTTCATCTTTTTCTTTATGGCATTAATTCCTATCTCCTGAACATCTTCATTTGGTGTCTTTATTTTCTTTTGGTATCAGGTATTGGACTCAGGACCTTGTGCTTGCCAGACAGGCACTTAAGCCACTGAGCTATATTCCTGGCCCCTCCTGAGCATCTTTAAGTATGCACATTGTACTTCAGATGTGTTTTAGGTAATGATGGAGAAATGAGAAGCAGTATTAATCTAAGCATCACATACACTATGGTTAACCTATTCTGCTGCCTTTAGTATCTAGTTATAGGAACTCTGCCTTCTCTCACTTGCTTTAACACTAAACAGAGCAATGTACTGTATAGGCAAATTTGTAAAACAGATATGTTTAACAGAAAAATAAAGATTTTATTACCAGTATAAAATTAGAGATAGGGAGGACTCTCAGAAAATAAATCCAGAAGATTTTATTCTACTATGAGAAAGATATGGTTTCATAGAAAGCATGATTTAAAGAAGTTCAGGATTGATCTTTATCATTAGATGTAAATGGTGACCCAGTTGACATTTTTTTAAATTTTGGTATTTTTTAGGGAAAGTTCTAGAGGGTGCTCAGCGTCTCACTACTAAATTCTCTCAGTGATCCCCCTGTATACAGCCTCCCAAAAGCTGGGATTATGGGCATGTACCACCCCGCCGAGTCTCAATCTCTGTCTCAGTGCTCCTGGGATCAGAGCCATCATGGCACGCCAGGGATCAAACCCTGGCCTCTGCCTTCTGCTGAAGCATGCACTTTAGTCCACTGAGCTATCAGGCCAGCCCTGTAGCATGGCTGAGAACAAAGACACAAGTATTATATCGAGTAACCACTATATTTCTATTGGCTCTTTGGGAAATGGGAGTAGCAGTCTGACCAGATAAGGGAGGCTTTGAGCACTAAATTAGACTTAAGGAGGAAGGCCATGATGTGTGAAACCTATGGTAACTTCTCAGTAAGTGGTAGGTTTCTGTCATCAAAAGCAAATCCTTGCTGAAATATAAACATATTAAATTTAATATGCAAATATCTGTGTAATATTATTATGTCAATAAATCTGTATGGCGCTGCCAATTTGACATGACAAGAACAGAAGTTGTGCCGCTCTAGGACATATTCAGACTGCTCTGGAGGCTTATGCCTTTGAAGCATTTACGCAGTGTGTACAACAAAACAGGAACTATTCTTGATAAGAATAGAATAAAAATAGAAGAGATAGGAAGCTTATCCTTGAGCAATCATAGTCTTGTGAGACAACTAAACAAAAATATATTAATCAAACAAGCTTCTGATTGCAATTGCAATATATACTCATGAAAGCATAAATGTCAACTAGTTGCCTGCAAGCAGGCACAGGGCTGGGGGTTCCACGTGCTGGCTCCACTCCCCAGGGGTGTGCTGAAACTACAATTGAGACTGGG
This sequence comes from Myocastor coypus, assembly GCA_004027025.1. NCBI lineage: Eukaryota > Metazoa > Chordata > Mammalia > Rodentia > Myocastoridae > Myocastor > Myocastor coypus. Next base: position 39,348 of record PVJA010006028.1, read on the forward strand.
CGTAGTGTTGTACACCTGTAATTCCAGCTTTTGGGAGGCTGCAAACAAGCAGATCACTATGAGTCCAATATAGTAGTGAGACACAGAATACCCTCTAGAATCTTCCCTAAAAAAAACAAAATTAAAATACGTTAACTGGGTCACCATCTACATCAAATGATAAATATCAGTCCTAACTTGTTTAAATCATGCTTTCTATGAAAATATACCTTTCTCATAGTCAAATAGAGTCTTCTGGATTTATTTTCTGAGAGTCCTCCCTATCTCTAATTTTATATTGTTATTAAAATCTTTATTTTTCCGCAAGCTTAATTCCCACAGAATGTTTTTGCCTCTCTGCCTTTTTAAAACCAAAAGTGATTACATAGTCCTTCCTCCTTAACTTTGCACCAAACATCATTCACATGTATGATGGGGCCAACACCATAGTGCCACCCAGAAGAGTTTAAACTTGAAACTTAGTTATCCTTTCCTTTAAAGATATTTGCCTATTTTGACAACACAGAATGTCTGACTGAGCAGAACTGAGAGAAAGCCAAGCAATTCAGTCAGTCAGAGTATCTTCAAAAGAAGACTGGACAGAAAAGCTCTTTGTTTACTCCTTTTTAAACATAATGTTTCATCTTTTGTTGAGCTTTTGTATTTTTACAGTGTTTTATGTGTTGGTATGCTTTTATTTATTTAATCATGTTTGGTTTTGTTTATGGAACTGAATTAGACAGGCAGATGAGCAATAAACTTCTTGGGTAAGAACTCTTGAAGGGTAGAATCCAGGGATATAATAAGAACTATGAAAAAGATTCCAAATAGAAGGATCAGCATGTGAAAAGGCAGGGAGGCTTTAGTACGGTAGAATTCATGTAACCTTAATGAAATGCCAAATGGGAATAATGAGCAGCTCAAATTCACTTCCCAATATTCTCTTAGAAAACATGCGAGATGCTGTGGAAGAGAGCACCGAGTTGGCACTGGGATGTGAGTACAAGCTGAGGTAGGATTTGAGCTGCACCTAGAAAAGAAAGAGAGGAGTTAGATAATGGGTGGATAGAACATCAGGAGCAATAGACCGGAATGAAGCGAAGAGACTCTTGGAGATCTTTTTACAGGAATTGTGAAAGCTTTTAAGTGAAGAAATAATAGTGGCCAAAAACATGTTGTAAATAACTGAGAAGGTTTGAACCGACAAGGGCTTACCTCCTGAGGAAAACTTCAGTATCAGGAGAAAGGAAGGAAAAAATGATTAGCCTGTAGTTTGGACACATCACAGTTCATCTACTTTTACCTCTTCCTAGCTGCCTTAGGGCTCGTAGAGCACAGAAATTGCTCACTTTTTCCTTCAGGTATTCTGGCTGCGTAATAAACTGTGGAGAACTTCAGCTGCTCTGAGGAATGGCATCTGGCTCACATAGCTGAAATTGGCTGTTGTGGGCACATGTGGCTTATCTCTGCTGTATGTGGAATCAGTCAGTTGAGGTGGAGGCAAGGCCAGGGCTGAAGTCATCTGTGGACAGTCATCTGCAGGTCTGGGAAGGATGACAGCTGAAACTTAATGGGTCAGTTGGCTGTAGACTCCTACAGTGCAGTGGATCAGTGCGATGTGCCTGTCTCACAATATGGCCGCTGGATTTTAAAGGGGAGACTCTGAAAAGCCAGGGAAACTGTGCATAGCTCCTTTTTTTAGCCTAGCCTCAGAAGTCGTAGAAGCATTTTTGTAATATTTCTCAGGACTGGACTAGGTTCAAGGGAAAGGAATAGGTAAGGATTTGAGTGGGGAGTGGTTACAGTTGTGGAAGACAGTGAGGGGCTAGAATGTCGCATCAGCATAGGTAGAAACACCTGGCACTGCATTATATTTATGTCTTAATTTAGAAGTGTGACAATAAGTTTTTAGTCCAAGGTATGGCAGTCTATGTAGACTATTTTACTTTCAGGAAAGTAAAAATTTTCATTAATGTAATGTATATAGGACACTATCATTGAGAAAGGTTTTTCATCCCATGGAATTATTTTTTGTATACAAACGTAACATTATTTATCAATTAGTTCGATAATTGAGGAAGTTATCATTGCCTTATGTTAAGTGACCTCGCAGAAGTAAGTTGAAAGCTGTGGTTTATTTGCATTGAATTACTTTGATTTTTGGAAATATATTACGGTTCTTTTCTACACAATAAATTGGTACACTGAAGGAGGGAACATGGGCTGAGGACTCAGGGAACTGAGTGCTTCTAAAAGTATAGCTGAAGCTTGAATTTCAGAAGAGAGAAGTTGGTAAATTTGTGCAGGAAGCAGCAGAGCATTACAGACAAGAAAACTGGGACAAGAAAGCAGTTCTACTCTCTAAAGGATTTACCATGTATTCTGAAGATTTTCGGTTAGAATTATGTTTTATTTCCCCCAGGTTCTAACTTAGATCTCTTCAGTAGTGCTTTAACTTTACTCAATTATGATATATACGTGTGTGTGTGTGTGTGTGTGTGAGTGCTATGTATCTTGATTGCTGTTTGCATGAAATTAAGGAATGACTCGACATAGCATCCAATAGATACCACTCTTTAGAGACTGACCACAAGGAGAGGTCAATTGCTTAACTCACTCATAATAAGGAAACAGCTTCTAGGTACATGCCTTACTCAGGAAATAAATGGCCAATAGCATTTGCATTAAAAATGCAAAGTGTACACATAGTGACTAATATATAGTAGTCACTAATGGTAGCTATTATCATTTTCAATACAAAATCAGCAATGGTATTTCTAATGATTTTTTATTTATCAGATAGGAATCAAATAGAAACTGATAAATGTAATTACTATTTATTAATAGCAACAATGAGAAAATACTTATGGCGAATACTGATAATAATGACCCAGTCTGGTAGAAAATACTTTTGAGAAAATTCCCTTCTGGAGCCTTTTATATCATACAAAATGCATTATTAGTTTATAAAGAATATTTGCAGAGCAGCTTCCATTGGTTAAAACTAAAACAAAGGGCTAGGGAGATAGCTCAGCAGAATAAGCACTTGCCTGGCAAGTACAAGGGCCTAAGTTCAATCCCCAGTACCTCCCCCCCAAAAAACCCTCAAAAACCTAAAACAGATGTTCTAAATCATGATGAGGCTGAAAAAACTCACAACTTTTCTTTATTATTTTTATTTTTTTAAACAGTGTAAAAATTAGAATTAGAATTAGAACAAAAACTTTTAAGTGATACAGAATTTCATTTAAAGTAATATGAATTTCACAGTATACTTTTTTTTTTTTTTTTTTTTTTTGCGGGACCGGGGTTCAAACTCATGACCTTGCACTTGCCAGGCAGGCACTTGTGCCATGGAGCTATCTCCCTAGCCCCATCACAGTATGCTTTGTAATGCATGTGTTGCCTTCCAACCATTTATTCATATCACCAGATATATGCATGTAGAACTGGAAGAAAATGAAAAAAAAAAAAAACAAGAAATGTGTAAGAAATTAAGAAAAGAAAAATTACAAACAATTGAAAGCGGGACAGGAGAGGGAGTTGGAGGAAAGAGCTATATCTATGTATATAAGCAGAATGGCTTGGACAACTGTATTGTGTATTTTTGCTGGCTTGTGGAAAAAAAAATCTTCCAAAGAAATATTGAAAAAGCTTAAAAATCCTCTTAACTTAATGACTAACTCCTATTTTCTGATGTCTGTTGTCAGAGTAAGAGTAATATTTATGAATTAGATTGGGCTCAAAGCAACATTTTTCAAGCACATTTTCCTTTGGATGGCAGCTGGCCAAAACAGTCTCTCTCTCTCTCTCTCTCTCTCTCTCTCTCTCTCTCTCTCTCTCTCTCTCTCTCTCTCTCTCTCTCTCTTTTGCAGCTCAGCCCACTCTGAGTGCAGAGCTGCTGTGGCATGAGGTTGTCTGGGATTGAAGTGATGTCCCCTGTGGCTACCAAAGCTGGCCTAAGCAGGCACTCTAGACCGCTGAGCTATCTCACCCACCCCACGCTCCATATTTTTTATAACACATCATAAGGATACACAAAAATTGTTGCATACCTCTTTTAAGGAAGTGGCACAGGTGATGAAGTGATAGTGTTCAGAGCAAGGGAGAGTATTTTGAGGAGAATTAATGACAATGTATCTTTTACTGTAATACACTGTTAAAAATGAAAACATACACCATATTTTCATCAAACTTTGCATATTATTCTATCCAGTCATCTTTATCACTCATTATTTTTTGTAGTATGTATTACAGGATGCAAAGTTGTCATTTTAATGCATTTTCGATGAACCACTTTTCCTGTTCATTGATAACAATTTTAGTGTCTGCTTAACAAAATTTTGCTACTCTCAAAGTTACTAAGATATTCATCATCTAGTCTCAAAAAGAATAAGATTTTTCATATTCTCTCTCTCTCTCTCTCTCTTTTTCTTTTCTTTTGTATTTTAGGGAAGGGTTTACGTGGTGTGCAGGGTTGCACTACTACATAAGACTCTTAGTGACCCACCTGTTTACAGCCTCTCAGGAGCTGGGATTGCAGGCACGCGCCACCACACTCAGTCTTGATTGCTGTCACTGAGCATTCCTGGGGGCAGGGCCGGCAAGGTAGGCCTGGGAATTCAACCATCGGCCCTTGAATCTACTTGCAGGAACTTTCATCCTCTGAGCTATTTCTCATATTTTGCAGTATTAAGAGCTAGCATTCAGGTGAAAATTTAACAAAGGAAAATTGACAATTATCAGTGATCTGTATATCTATACTGTCAATACACATGACAGTAAAACAAAGGAAGTTAGTTTGTGAAAAATAGTCTGTTTTCTCCTTAGGTGGATGTACAAGAATATGAATATATTGAAAATATTTTTAACAATTAAATTTCATTTATTACTTGAGCCAAGTACTTAACAAATAAACTCCATGAAGTTTGACATTGTGTAAATGCTTGGAATTCTTGAGTTGTCTTCTATTTAAAGTTCTTCACGTTCCCAGGGCTGGTGGTATAACTCAGTTGATTAAAATGCCTGCAAGTAGGCACAAGAGCCAGGGGTTGGATCCCTGGGCCTGCCATGCTGACCCTATCCCTGGAATGCGCTGGGACTGCAATTGAGACTGGGCATGGTGGTAGGCACCTATAATCTCTGCTCTTGAGAGGCTGTAAACAGGCCTATCACTATGAATTCTATCTATTAGTGAGATCCTGAACATCCTATAGACCCTTATCTAAAATAAAAATAAAAGTTCTTTATTCTCTTTTCAATTTTCAAATTGATACATTTTTTTCTGAACTAATTTGATTGTTAAAAGAGTTTCATTTTGAGTTTTGGGTACACTTGGACATCATTTGCATGGCCTCTTATAGTTGCTTCCTCACCTAAAGTCTCACCCTAATGGCATGTAAAATATAAACATACATTATACATAGGTACTAGTTCTTCAAAAATGAAGAAAAGATAGGTGGCGATGTACCTTTCTGGGGTTTGTTGTCGGTCTTCTGATCATACTGATGTTTCATCATTCCAGATCTACGTTAGCATCAGGGCTCTGTAGAGACTTACAAGCAATAGGATATGCAATGATGGGGCCTGAGAAGCCCCATGATGTGCCATTGGTAAGTTGGTGAGCAAAGGAAGCTGATGGCATGTGTTCTGGTTTATGTCTAGTTGTGCCCTCAAAGCTTCATGAGTCATGGGGTGGTGACTTCTAGCATTTGAGACTTGATCCATCATCCACTGAGATTATGTATTTTAGTACTGATGAGATATTAGTCTGAGTACTTGAGTACTGCTGGCAATTATAGGTGTGGCCTGAGGCAGATAGGCTAAGGCAGAGAGCCTGCTGTAATATAAAGACAGAAAGAGAGAGAGAGAGAGAGAGAGAGGAGAGAGAGAGAGAGACAGAGAGAGAGAAAGAGAGAGACAGAGAGAGACAGAGTCAGGCTGTTGCTCTGACACCCTGTTTGGTTGGATGCCTCTATTACCATTTTGTTGCTGTTCTGCTGCCAAGAACTGGATGCCCTCTGCTCTGTTCCACTCAGCATTGGGCCAGTCTAATATGGACTGAAACTGCCAGTAACTGTGAGCTAATAAACTTTTCCTTCCTTCATTTTGGCTGTTGGATATTTGTCCCAGCAATGAGAGAAATGTAACTAAGACGACATGCCTCAGGCCAGATCTCAAGGCCATCAAACCAGAAAAACAGAGGATCCATCTCTCATTCCATTGCCAAAGTCTTTAGAACCCACAGGACTGCTACTGGTAAAGTTTCCCTGAGTTCAAATGCCAAAAAATCTAACCTCTGATGTCCAAGCTTAGGAGGAGGGGCATTCCTGCTCTGGAAGAGAGAGAAAGAGAGAGAGAGAGAGAGAGAGAGAGAGAGAGAGAGAGAGAGAGAGAGAGAGAGTAACCATTACTTACCACTAATCAGTAGAAAAATTTTCCATATGTATTGAGTCATCATATATTTATTCTGTACTGTCAATTTCCTTTACTCATTCCAGAATGAGTACCATTCTGTATATCTATTAGCAAGTTCCACTGCTGATGTGGCCTACATGTCTATCTGCCAGATATACATTTTGACACTTAATCCCCAATGTCAAAATATTGAGAGGTGTGGTCGTGGGGAGATGAGGAAGTTATGAAGGCATGGTCCTCTTAATGGGATCAGTGCCGGTGTTACATAGGTCCAAGTCAGCTTGTTTATGCTTTCTTCTCGCAATAGAAGCATACATAGAAGGTGTTATGATACATGATCACGATAAAATTCTTAATCTGACCCTAGAACTGTGAATAATAAATTTCTATTATTTATAACTTATGCAAGGTAAGTATTTTGTCAAGTGGCCTCAACAGATTAAGATAACATATAGTCTAACAAAAACAAGGAAAAATCAGTACAATCCAAGCGCTTTCAAAAAAGCTTAAGGGGTAGCTGAGTATGTAGGTATCTTGGGAAAGAATGCCCAGCTGGAAAGCACAGTAAGTCTCAGTAGTTTATGCAGACTGGCTTTGTGGGCTTTCATCCTGCTCTCTTGCATGAGAGCCTAGGTACCAGACCCTTGTCCTGAAATTCTTAGCGCATTTTGAATAATAGTCCTGTATTTTTATTTTACATGGGCTTTTCAATTCAGAACAGTTGTCCATCATGGGCTTAAGTCCCTTTAGGGGAATACCAACGAAGCTGGCTAGTTAGGGAATAACTCAGGCAAGAAGAGAGCAGTGTGTATCAGGAATGTCATGGGGCAGCAAGTCTTTATGACCTTGGATAACCTGAGTGGTGCTCAGACACGATCACTGAAACTGCTGTGTCGAAAACAGAATGAAGAGATGGAGGGTAGAAAGAGACAACTGTTTAGGGAATACTGAAGTGAAATCTCAGTATGAGTTGGTGGAAGGGGCAAAATCTGGTTCTGAATTGAAAATTCCATTGCATCATCCTGTTTTTAATAAAGACTTAGAGGTCTCACTTCATTTAGAAGACAGCGTGAGAAAAAAAGGAAAAGGTCTTATTATAAGGGTGGGTTTTGGGGGGTAAGCCAGGCCCTGAAACAGACTCTGCTCATGTCAATAAACTGCTTAGGATCCATCATCTAAAAATTCTGTGCATACATTTAAGTACTTTATAAACCACACAAAATTATTATGGCCATTATTATAATTGAAGAGTTTGAATAGATGATGCTATAAAGCTTTTTCTCATTCTTATTTTCATTGACTGTATATTGTCTTTTGCCATTTAATACTATGATAAATCTGATTTCTTCTTACTCTGTCCCTAGACAGAGTGGGTATATTTTGAATTCACATTTAATGTTGAAGGTAGTGGAGCTGTTACAGATTTTTCATTTTAATATAATTTTCGATGTTTGCTTTACTAGAATCAAATAAGATCATGTATGTGAAAATGTTTTGGAAAGGCCAAATCATTCTATAAATATAAAAGATTAACTATTATATTAGGCGAATTTTTCTTTAAATCTGTTTAAAATAATTTGAAAACTCACTCACATTTTCCAACCCTTTAAGAGAAATATATACTCTACTATCTTTGCAGCATAGAATTTGCTTTCATTTTATAAGATTAAACTTTTGGAAAAGGATTAGCTTGTAATTTTCTGCATAGGGTAAAGGCTGTTTTTCTGATGCTGGCGCTTGTAGGCTGTTCAGAATCTTCCTGCCAAATACACAGTTTCTGGAAATTTCTTAAATTGGTGAGACAGAATTAATTTTCTGCACGCCTACTTGTTTCCAACTTTAGACCTCCACTTACGATTGTGAAAACAAGCTCTTCCAACATTTTTTTTTTCCTGCCTAAAACACTGGCTTTACCCGTTACCTGGGTGACGCTCTTGACAGTTGCAGTGCTGGCTACAAATCTCACTGTTCCTGGGATTCAGACAGTGACGTAATTGTCTGCATCTTTAGCAAGATGGCAATCGTCGCAAAGGTGAGGTCTGCCAGCGCTGCTCAGGAACCCAGACTCCAGCATTAAGTATCATTTCTCTTCCACATCTCCCTTGCCAGATTCCCCAGCCTTCTCAGATTGGGTAACAGGCCTGCACTGAGCCCTGGGGACACCGTCAGGACGAGATTGATATATTTTATTTGTTAGCTGGCTCTTCTATGGATTCTAATCTGGGTTGGAAACAGGGCCTGTGCCTGTTTACTCTCCCATTCTTATCACATTACTTGGAAAACTGAAGGAAATAATTTTGTTTGGAAGGTCACCCTTATAATAAACTTTTTGAAACAATATTTGAAAGATATCTATAGCCACAGAATAGATACTGATGAAGCAACTAATTTTATTTTATTTTTAAAATTTTATTTATTATTTTTATTCTTGTTTCAGAACCTTTGTTTATTCACTCATTTTTATGGCCGGCTCAGCCCACCCCGAGGGCAGGGCTGGTGCAGCATGTGGTGCCAGGGATTGAACCGCGGTCCCTGAAGCCGCCCAAGCTTCCCCAAGCAGGCGCTTTAGAGCACTGAGCCATCCCACCAGGCCCCCGAAGCAACTAATTTTAGATTTATTTTTGAACGCAATACAACATCACTTTATAATTATCTAGTTTATTGGTTTAATTATTTTGGATGGGTCAATTTTGCTGAAAATTTATTTCCCACATAATCACATATAATTACTAAAGATCAATGGCAGCTTGAGGCCTCAGCTGACTGACGCTTTGGATCTGACAGATGTGAATGCATGCCCTGGCCTCGGTAACAACAAAGCTATAGACGATGGATACCCATAGAACTCTCCAATGCCTGGACTAACAATACTAAATTCCACCTCTGCTCAGAACTCTTTGTCAGTAGCTGTTACATTGCTGTGCATGATGCAAAGCAAAGCAGATCTGCAGAGAACTGAAAGTAGCAGCACCATGTATTTATACAGCACAATGCATTTTTAAGGCATGTAAATGGGCACTTAAAGATGTGACAATGGAGGCTGAGGAGATAGCTCACTTGCCTGGCAAGCACAAGCATCTGGGTTTGATCCCCAGTACCACATGTCGAGCTGGCTTCGGGCACTGAGGGGGCCACTCAAACCCGGCATGGTGGTGCAGGAGAGAGATAGATATATAGATAGATAGATAGATAGATAGATAGATAGATAGATAGATAGATAGAGAACATGGCCATAAATAGGCTAGTGAACTATCATGTTTATCTAGCAATAGACTTTGATCAGGAAGAATGTCTTGAATTAATCTTATTTAGGCCCAAATACAGTTAGACAATAACAATACTAAATTATTTAAAGGCTTCCTTTTTACCCCTTCCTCCTCCTGCTCTCTCTTTCCCTCCTACATATTCATGGTAAAGTTTAAAGATGAAATTTTTAAAATGGACCCATAGATTATTAGAAAAACAAAAACATAATAATTCATTGTTTTCATAGTTTTTATACTTATAGCCATGTTTAAAGATAAAAAAATTGCCAAATATGTACACAAATTGTGAAATAAAGTAGTTAGCACAAATATGTGATTACTCTGTGTTTGAAAAATACTCAAAAGTGCCTGATAATACTCAACATGAAGGCTGTGGTCATGATCTGGGAGTGTAGTAGGTAGAACTTTTGACTAGATCTCCACACTTGGGGAAACTAAACAGCCCTCCATGGAGACGAGAGCTTGGACTTTTACAAAGTCTTCTGCTGACCCTCCATAATCAGTTCTGACATTCTAACTAATTTTAGAGTTTACTGACTACTTATTTTTCAATTTAGTCAAATAACCAATGAATAGCCAGTGTGCTTAACCAATGTCGTTAGTAAAACTAAGAAAAGTAGTGAAATTGATAAAACATATATTTTCAGCCTCAAATCACATCCCCAAACTCTGACAGCACTGACTGTGACCAAAAGCAGTTTTGGTTTGGAATCACTGACCATATTTTGGGGTAATTGTTGGAAACCTAATGCCTGGGTTGGCTTTTCACAGGCATGTTTCTCTTGAACGGAGTGGACTTCTAGCCACAACCTCTTTCCCAGAGATACTCATCACAGTTGAGCATCAAAAAAGAAAGAAAAAAAAAAAAACATATTTTTTTTTCTTACTTAAAACCAAAAGCTGAAACTAAATTTAAATGTGTATGCTCTCCTCTTACAAGTATATTTGTGTCATAGAAATACATGTTCTTGGAAACACATAGAAATGCACACCTTTGGGAATGCTAGTTTGACATTTTGTATGGTCCTGATTCAATTCCTCCCATTTTCTACAGAGGAAGAGGGAGATCAAATTATAGCATGTAAAGCCAAGTGAGCCTTGGAAAATGTTAGAGATGTGTAGTTTGCTTTTCGATAGTCCCACATTGAAAATGTTTTATATTTTGGATTATAAGTAAATATATTTGCATTACATTGGTAGTGATTATGTAAAGTAATTGACCCATTACTTCCATTTTAATTTAAATTTTTCTTCTGCATTTTCTGAAGAAAATGTTCTGTAAACTGAAAATGAAACATTTTGACTCACCACAGAATTTTGGGCCTCCAGAACCTCCTCCAGTGGACAGGCCTGTCATGTGGGGCCCTGTGGCAGAAATCCCTGCCAAGAGGCTAGCGGGGAGACTCAGCCGGCTAAAACAGCAGCAGAACATCTAGCCAGCGGAGCATAGTGAGTGCACTTCCACGTGCCAAAGTAGGAAAACGCTGAGCACAGCAGCCAGACCCAAGCCCAGGTGGAGATGTTTAAACTTGGTAGATCCAGACCCAGTAAGCTGGGGCACAGTGCTGGACCCAGACCTATGAGAGCCCTCTCATTCTCTCTCTCTCTCTCTCTCTCTCTCTCTCTCTCTCTCTCTCTCTCTCTCTGTCTCTCTCTCTCACTCTCTGTCTCTCCAGAGGGTGAACTAGTCTTCCTGGAAGACTCCAGGTACATCAAGGGCAGGTGACCAGATGGAATTTAAGGGAACTAACCTAAATACAGATTTGCAGTTGTCTATCTGCTTAGATATACAGTCATAATGGTTGCTCTTATAGTTTAAAATATAAACCCATTAGTTAAAGAGTTTGTCAACTTCTAAGTCTCACTACTCATTATTAGTGTTGCCAATTGTAGCGCTGTAAATAGAAAACTATATCTGTCTTCAACATGTGATTGCTCTTGGGTAATAATATTAGAAGGTGTCGGGAAATAACTGCACCAAGGCTCTACACCGAAGGTTGGAGGTCAGTGCCAAACAGAAACCAGAATCTCACTCTCTATCAAAAGAGAAGGCAAACTCTTGGGACACACCCAAAACAAGTACCTTTGACACAGAAGGGTTATTTAAAGAACAGACTCTATATAGAGAAGTTCTAATAATAATAATATAGCTAACTATTATCAAATTTTCACAAAAAATCACACAAATCAAAATAGCTTTCTCTGAAATAATGGCAGAGAAAAGGAGAAAAATGCATTCTCAGGTGCTGAACCCACTTAAAACAAATGCAGGAGACACTAGCATAGAAGAAATTAGAAGTCATATACCTGAAATCTTGGAACTAATAGCATCTAAAGTAACCACTAAATTAATACTTACAGTATAATGCAGGCCCTCAACAAGTAGTCATGTTTATCTACTGTTCTGCAGCTATAGTTGGGACTGATTAAACAAGTAATAGCTCTGCCCTTCAGATGTGGAAGGACCCAGGTCAATCATTTTACAGAAGAAAACTGTAGTGTGCTAGAAGGTAAGTGGAACGGAGGGGTTAAGGACAGCCAGGTTGGTTCCCACCGAGGAGGTCATGTTAGAGCAAAGACCTAAAGATGAATAAAGTTGTTATCTTATGCCCACAATGATTTGAGTGAAAAGCATGCCGTGTGATGAGTAAACAATGAAACATTGATGTCTGTCTTATGTATTTTCAGAAAAGCAAGGCGAGCATATGGAGCCAACAAAGAGCATCAAAATACAGGAGTTGAAAAACAAAAGGAAATGAAGCTAGGACTCAGATTTAGTCTGGATGAAGACGATCCTCTGCAGAGTCTGAGTAGGGCAGCGCCATGACGGAGGTGATGAGTCAAAGGGTGTCTGTGGCTGCTGAGCTCAGGATGGAGTGACCTCGTGGCAGTCAGCAGGGCCTCAGAGACTCACAGGTTAGCAGCCGGAATGAAGAGAGAGATGAGAGACGTTCCGTTCTGAGCATCGCTTAGAGTAGAAGCCACAGGATTCCCTAATGCATTGGAAGTAGAAAGAGAGAGGCAGAAAGCAGGAGTGAGGAGGTGGAGGTGAGAAAGTGGGAGAAAGAGAAGACAGGGGTTGTGTGACAGGTGAAGGTTTGGGACTCAAGCAATGAGAAAGATACAGTTTTTATCAGTGGAGACAGAGAAACTGCAGTGGCACGGTCTTGGGTGAGGGCTGTGAGAAAGGACAGAAGTTCAGTTTTGGCTGTGGTGAGTTTGACATCACTGCTCTGTGTTTATGAGAAAGTATTGAGCAGTGAGTAGGATATAAAGCTGAAGTACTGGAAAATTGATGAATATGTATTCTGACAAATGAGTATTTGGGGATCTCAGACGTTAAGATCAATTATACAGACATCTATGTGATTCTACCTCAAATAGCAAAGCATTTGCCTTTTGTAGCTGTGCATAACTCACATGGCTCTTCACAGGCCAGCTGGTGGGAAAATGGCTCCATCTTGTGGACAACAATATGTAGATTGCTTTTTAAAGAAAAAATCAGTGATAAGGGCTAGGGAGATAGTTCCGTGGAATAACTACTTAGTGGGCAAGCAAAAGGTCCTGAGTTCAATCCCTTGTGACAAAAAAAAAATCAGTAATAATGATAACATGTTTTCCTATATTCTGAAAATATTCTGTTCTTAAAGCTTACTTTTACATAACAAATGTTAATCATGCACATGTATAGGATACGATGCTCTAATTCAATCTGTGCTCAGTTTAGAAACATTAACACAGGATGCCTGTAGCTTCAGTAACTGAAGGATAAACAACTGCGTGAACTCTTCTTTGCAGGCTCTGAAAAAGTGTATAGAGAATCATCTTCCAAAAATCTGCGTGCAGTGCTGAGGAATTATGCAAATTATAATGCATAATTTGTAATATTTAAAGTAGGACTTGATGTTATATACATATGTAAATATAATTTATCGAACAGTATAAATTATATCACCTTTCCTTTTAGAATTTTTAGTTCACTAATTTTTTGTATTTTCTATTTTTTACTTCACTTATGTTTTTAAACATTCAAACAATCTTTTCTGTGCACATACTTATCCCAGACCCAGTGACTCAATATCTTTCCTCTAAAGATACTTAATACTACCTGGTTGGACTTATTAAATTCTAAAGTGTAAGACCATTAATGCTGGAAAACATAGCAATAATATAATTAATATACCTTAGCTACTTATAATTTAAATTATTTGTGTAGTCTCTTGTTTTTTAAGTTGGGTTCATTGAATTTGATTCAGGAATTCCACAACATTTTACTAAAATACAGGATAGTGATTGTGTAATAAAGTTTGCTTTGTTTCATAAATGAACATAAATATTATTAAAATGTTATTTAGATATCAATTTTCAAAATAAAATTTTCTCATCTTTTACCACTATTGTGAGTCTTCAAAGAAATCAAAGACAAGCGTAATTATTTCTCTGTATACCTGATGAAATGCTATGATAATGCATGTGATGTCTCTAAAAATTGAAACAAATACACAATAAAACAAGTAAATACATACAGAAGGTTCTAGCTTTAACTATACAAAAAAAGATATTCCATTAGGATGAACCTGGAAATTCTGCATTTACTGGTACTCCTTTGGGGTCAAAGGGAAATAGAAAGGGGGAAACTTTTTTTGTATTAATGTATTTAGCACAGTGTGTATAGGGTCTCGCTATACAGAACAGACTCATGGTGATTCTTCTGTTTTCAGCCTCCCAAACAATGGGATTACAGGAATATACCACCTCACCTAGTCTCAATCACCATTTTAATGTAACCAGAGTGCAGAACCAGCACAGCATGCTGGGGATTGAACCCTGGTCCCTGTGCTTGCCTAAGCAGGTGCTTTAGTCTGCTGAGCTATCTGGTCAGCCCTGAGAGTTCTGTGAATGTATGTATTCATAAATTTTTATTTTGGCCTATGCAAAGATTTTCCTTACTCAAAATCTGGGCTTAAAGTGATAAAAAAAGTTAAAATTAAACAAGTAGAGACTGCATGTGGTGGTGCATGCCTGTAATCCCAGTGCTTGGGAGGCTGAAAACAGGAGGATCTCTATGTACAGGATCTACGTAGTGAGATCCTGTACACCCTGTATGTGCTGTCCTAAGTAAAATAAATAAGTCAGTAAATAAATAAATAAGACAAATAAAGATCATATAAATGTTATAACCATTCAACGTAAAAGAAATAACATAGGTGTGCTTGGAATGCACTGTTCTGAGTATTTGTCTTTAACAAGACAGCACTGTCAGGTCAAACATGTGTGTTGTGCACATACACAGACATGCACACGTGCACACATGGCAGAACAATAGTAAACCTTATTTGGAACTTTTTATTTATTTTTATTTTTATTTTTTTGTATCTTAGGGAAGGGTCTACAGGGTGTTCAGGGTCTCATTACTAGTTCAGACCCACAGTGATCAGCCCATTTACAGCCTCTCAAGAACTGGGATTACAGGTATGCACCACCAGTCTCAATTGGCCTTTCAGCATGCCCTGGGATGGGGCCTGCATGGCAGGCCTGGGGATCTAACCCCTGGCCCCTGCACCTACTTCCAGGTGCTTTACAATCCGTTCAGCTATTTGGCCGGCCTTTAGGACATTTGGTTTTGATAGTTGCTCTGCTGGTTCCAATGCCAGTCCTGCTCAAGTGTAGCACAGAAGAAATGAGCAAATATACAGAAAGGGAACTGCAGGTTTGGAATGGGAAAATTTGAGAAATACGTCAATACATTTTAGTTGGAACTGTAAATAAGAACTCTCTACAAACTATATGTATTTTCATAGTACAAGTTGAAGATACATATATAACAAAGGCATAATAAAGTAAACCTGAAAAATTCTTTGTGCCCAAATTCAAAGACAAATGCAAAAACCAGTGGTGGCATGTGTACAGGGCAGAATAATCATTCTGATAACTGCTTAATGTCCAAATTTAAGACAGTTGGAAAACTTGTGGAATAACAAAAATAACAGACTGCAGAATGACAGAACCCTAGGGAATGATAATGATGGGATTAGAAAAAATCACTTTATAACCACTAATCTAATAACTGAATCAGGCAAAGGTTCTCGGTGCATGTTAAACCACCCAAGCAATAATTTGTTTTAAAACATGATATTCAGCTAGTCACAGGGACAATTAGGAGTACAAACAAATTACAAAAGAGGAAAGTAGTATTGGCATGGGGAAAGCTAGTCAGCATTATCTTACCAAGTGAGTAAAATGAGCACCTTTAATAATGGAAGAAATTAAATTGTGTTTCTTCTGATGTGATGCAGTGGATAAGTTGAAAGTATCATTTAAAAGTAGTATGGTATAAATATTTAACCTGAATAAAATCATGAAAATATGCTGATGAAAATATATAATACAACCATTGTTAAATTTCTGTTTTGAAATTCTGTACTATATGTACTCTTACTTGTTACTGTTTTTTTATATCTTTGTTTCTCCTAAATTTACTCTTTAAAATAAAATTAAAAAAAATAAAATTAGATAAAATCATGTGAGACTTTCTATAATTCAACTGGCTTCAATTCTGTAAAAATGAAAATGTCAATTAAAACTAAACTATTCTAAATTAAAGACAAAAGACAGTTGCATGTAGATTGTAGATTGTAGATGTAGATTCTTTGATCATTGATCAGATGAAAACGATAGCTAAGTAATATATTATTGAACTACTCGGGCAATTTTTCTTTTTTAAGATAGCTATTGTTTGAGTGTTACCTTTCTTGGGTGTGACATTACTGTGGTCATGGAGAAAATTTTAGGAGATCATGTGGAAAGAATTCTGATAGGAAATTAGGAGCAAAATATATTGCCTGGAAGTTACTCTCAAATTTTTGAAAGATAATCTGTCAATAACTGTGCTTACTCCTGTTGCTGTGAGCACATTTATTAAAAATACGTCATGTCACATGTAACTAAGCTCTTGAAATAGAGTTCAAGAGACTGTGGTCTCTACCCTTGCCATCACCTTATGAAGTTACTTTTCATAGCACAACTCACCTTCATCTTTGCACTAGTGTGGGAAAACTCATACTATTTCTTTCATCTTTAGGTCATAGCTCTCACACATTAAATTCTGATTTTAACTAAATTTATTAATTTATCAGTTTTTACAGCGTTTTCAGGCTATAACATAAGAGTTTTAGACTAGAGGGACATTCAGACTGCAACCGATTCTGTGATTCAAAGATGCTGCACATTTATGTGTTCTTCATATCAAATACAAAAAGATTCATTATTATATTCATATATGGTCTTCAAAACATATAAAATGATTTTACAATTAACAGTGTTAGAATTCTTTAAGTTTAATATGCTGTAGTGTTATATTCTTATAACATGTATGGTGTAGGGTGTAATTTGTATGTGTTCTGTTTTACAGACTATTTAAAACTCTTCTCATCATGGCATTTCATTTTTGCTATAGTGTTTTATATTGAGATTTCAGACATATAACTACCAGAATTATATAGAAAATTTTAAGGAAGAATTTTTTGTTTAGGTAATTGCATAATTTTAGTACTACTTGACATTCATCTATCAATGCATTTATCTTGTCCTTCATGGCTCGTAGCCTCTACAACTTGCAATGAAAGTCTCATTCATTACGGAGGAAATTCTGAAACTTTCACTTTGTTTCTCTTCTGCATAGTCATTTCCTCTGCATTAATTAAATTCAGCTAGCTAACTTTACATTCCACCTTGCTTTAACAGAGGAAGCATTGAGGAATGACATAAAGGGAGGAAAGGTAGTTATAAACAAGGAAAAATACTCAACAAATGCAGTAAGTAATGGATACACTGTTTTGGTGTAATAAATTGAAATCACGGTAACCTGAATGAAGACATTTCATAGACACTCTACTCTGTTTTATGGGACTATGTTTACTAAATTTCAGTTCAAAATAGTCTCATATTTATTGGACTATTTGTAACAAAAACTGCTCTTTACTATATTGGTATAAGAAATACAATGAATAAGATTTGATACATTTAAAGTGGCTTTCTAATTTCCCTTGACTTGCTTGTCAGCTTCAGATATGCACCATGGAGGGTACTGCCTAAATTCATATAAAATAAATGAAATGATTTCATTAATACAATTGAGTGCCAAAGAATTTTTTGGTGAAGCTGTGAGCATTGAGATCTTACCTCTAGCTGCCCCCCCATCAGGCTGTGGAGACTCTATTCTTTTCCCCTTACCCAGACTGCTGTCCCTGAAGCTGTTTAAATCAGTGGCCTTAGAAGCGAAGTCACTGCCCTCCTGTTGGAGCAAAGAAGAAGCTGAGACACACTGATCATTGTGCTTCTTATTCCAACACAAGCCTGTTATTTTCATACATTTCATGGGAATCCATCATTATGTGTGGTGTAATCATAGGTTTAGGAAGAAGTGCGTTTCAGTGCCTTCTTGATGCAGCCTTAGTTTTAGAATTTTAAGGTGCTAACTTCTGTCTTCTCTCAGAGGTGGGCCTGAAGCAAGACTTTTTGCTGTGACATAGGCTGTCTTGGTGTTTCCAGTCCTAAAGAGATCAATTTAAGTTTGCAAAAGGTGAGCAAACAAATAGAGAGAGAAACAGAATATAGAGAATATCAGAAATCTCAGCAAAGGAGAACCTGTCAGGGAAAATAAAATCAATATATTTTTTAACCTTTCCAGTTGCTCAGTTATTGACTTCAGTACTATGATATAGGAGAAATATAAAGAGGATCAGGCAAAAGGGCTTGACCACATTGTTTCTGGAAAGATGAAAAGACTGTGTCTGATTATCCTTTTACATACACAAAAGATAGATATTCTACTTTAAATGAAATAAATACTCTCTTCTATTTCTGACTCACATTGTAATTCATTAAGTAAATATTTTTCAGATACATTTTCTTAAAGAGCTTCAAAATAAATCTTGTCAGATATTTAAAATTAAAATACCATCAGTACAATTTACTACTTGTTCATTCAGCTTCTAAGAATATAGTAAAAAAAGAGAAGCATATCTATTAATCACTTAGTCCAAATAGAAATAATTTTAAGGCTTGAATGATAGAAGATAAAACTCAAAACGATGTCTAAGAGGCAGTTTGTCTTTGTCTGCCTCCATCAAAGATACCATTTCTGATATGGCTATAAGACTTTGCCTTCTGAAAAGGGCAAGAATATTCAATTGTAAACATTTAGAATATCTACCTTATTTGCTCTTTGAAAAAATGTGGGCCCTGATAGAATAATTTCTTCCTGCTCTTCCTTTGTTGTACCGAGTGGTGGATAGAGAAGAGAATAGAATCCTGAGGAGAGGCTGGATGGTTCTACACGAACAGGAGGCTGGAAGACAGGTGAAATGCCAGCGGGGGGAGAGGTAAAGTCGAGACTGAGCAGGACAAGGACTGTGTGAGCAGAGAACGTAGCCTCATGAGGGCCCAAGTAGCTTGAAATTTTGAAAAGGGGGTCAAAGGCTGAACAATAGCTCCTGGCATGGACCACACCACACAATTTCACTTTTGTGTCCTCTGCAAGAAACGAACAGTAAAATGTACAGTGTGCTGAGGCAACTTAGAGCTGGATATCTATAACTTCTTAGTAAGATACTAGAGTAATCAGCTCTTGAAATGGGAGAATGTTAGCCCTGATTGTGTCCATAGACTTTCCAAAATTACAACTGCCCTTCTTCCTGTTCTTCCCCGATGCATCTCTTTGTGTCTTACGCCTTCACACTTCACCTCTTCACCTTTCTGTCACCTTCTACTGCTACCTTGAACAAGCATGGAAAGCAGTAGATACTTTCATGTTTTATCTTCTACATCAAAAGTCAACTGTGCAAATTCAATGCATGCATTCTATTATACTTGAGTTTATTTTCGTACTACATATGAACTCAACCAATTAGGTTTTTGTAGTATTTGACACAATTTTCTCACAGTCTTGAGATTTTTGCAATGTTGGGTGATTTAGGGTAGCATTTTAAGAGAATTTTTATCTCTTTTATATATCTGGAAGGCGTTATTCTTTACGTAAACAATAATCTTGTGATGTGGATACTGTATTATAATGATTTTATAATTAAGAAAATGATGGTACATCAGTAAGGTAAATCTAATTTTTCGTGCTGGCTTTTGATATTTAAAGTAGGCATTGGGTTGCTAGAATCTGCTCTTACAAGAAAATTTCCATCACTATCTGAAGTTGCTTTGTGATATTTAAGCTGAAGTTATTAAGTGAAGTGAAATAAATTAAAAAGTACGATTATCGAAGACAAGAAAAGTACTACTTAGATTATTAATGCCTACAAAGAAATCGTACCCCTGATTTCTCTGCTTTCTTCTAGAGAAGAAGAATTCATCTCACATGCTTCTGTTGTAATCTAGTCCCTCTTTCTGTTCTTTTCCCTCTTGTGGGTTTTTAATCTGATAAATAAACATGAGCTGGGCTGAGGAGGTATCTTAGCGGCATAAGCATCTGCCTGGCTAGTACGAGGTTCTGAGCTTGATCCCTGGTTTAATGTAAGTATTTGTGAGGCCCTATAGGCCCTGTACTCAAAATATTTAATAAAATAAAATAAAACAGGTAGAATTATGAATTAATTTTCATTACCATATGATGCATCAGCCTAGAACTTGGCAGCTTAGACCAGTAATGATTTGCATACAGTTTCTGTACATTACCATTCACAATCTGACTTAGCTGATGCTTCTGGCTCAAAGTCCAAATCTGCAGAGAGTTCCTTCAAAACAGCCACCTGGGCTGTGTCATAGGTATGTCTGGACAGTGCTGGAGGGGCTCTTCCAAGATAGCTGGCACAGGCTTGGTAACAGTGCTGAGTTTTTGGAGGACCTGTAAACATTTTCCTAGAATGACCTTAAATTTCCATTATATTAAAACTCATTTAAACAATAATTGGCTGCTGTTGCAACAGCTATTTCAAGAGAAGAAAAATAAAAATTTAATTTTTATTGAACCAATTTCACTACATGTCTGTGCAGTTTTTTTTTTTTTGTTTGTTTTTGTTTTTAATGGCTGGCTCTGCCTGCCCTGAGGGTAGGGCTGGCATAGCATGTGGTGCCAGGGATCGAACCACAGTCCCTGTGGCTGCCTAAGCTTTCCTAAGCAGGTGGTTTAGACCTTACCAAGTGGAAGGGCATCACATAGGATGTGACTACTAGGGGCAAGAAACACCCAGGTCTTCTTGGAAGCTAGTGATCACAGAAAAGCACTCTCGACTTACCACCTTCATGAATAATTAATGTTGCCATCCCTAGTGCATTATAAATAAAGAAGTTCCATTTCAAAAACATAAATTAGCTGCACATAGTGGCACATATGCTTGTAAATCTTAGCAATCTGGGAGGCTGAGGCCAGAGGATCCTCAATTTGAGGCCAGCCTGGGCAACTGACTTGGCAACCTAGGGAGACACCAGAACAGGACAAAACAGAACATCAGGGGATGGAGTCAGGCATATGTCCTAGGTTCAGTGTTCAGCAGCATTACTTGGTCCTGACTGACTGAGGTCAGGTGAATTCATTCTGTAGAATGCAGGCAGATTTGTGCACAAAGCCCACCTTCCTTAAAAGATTTCTTTTAAAAGGAAGGAGAATTAGGCTATCCATGAAGACCTGATGAGAATCTTTTAGAAATTTCACAATTTAACCTAGAATTTCTCCAAAATTGTTCAGGAAAGCACTTTTCTGCAAGACTATATTGCTTAGCATTTATGTTGAACACATCAAACTGTTTGATTTTATTAAGAGGAAACGTTTTTTATAAACAAAAACACAAAAATGAATTTTAAAATTGAAGAAAAAAATCCAAAGTTAAAAATACTGCTGAGTTATAAAGCATACTGAATGGCCCCTTTTTCTCAAATAGCAGTAACCAGGAGTCCTGTCTTTCTTGCCAAATGAATGGCTTATTTTTATCATAATTGTCCTCTGGGTGAAATCATTTAAGACTCTGCTTAAAATTCTGTATGCTTCAAGGGCCAGCCAAATAGCTCATTGGATTAAAGCTCCTATAAGCAGGAACAGGAGCCGGGGCTTCGATCCCCGGGCTTGCCTTGCTGGCCCCCCTCCTGAGGCATGGTGAGCTGGCGATTGAAACTGGGTGTGGTGGTGCATGCCTGTAATCCCAACTCTTGTGAGGCTGTAAACAGGCAGATCGCTGTGAGTCCCATCTGGTAGTGAGACCCTGCAGACCCTTCCCTAAATTTAAGAAAAAAAAAAAAAATATATATATATATATATATATATATATATATTATGTATGCTTCAATTGATTGTAAAAGTTTATCCTGAAGGATTGTAGTCATAAATAATTTTTTTTTTCAATCCTTGTGTGACCTGAAGTCACAGAACATCTCTCACACCTATACTCTCAATAGTTTTGGTAAATATTTGTAGAACTGTAGCTCTGGCCCTAGCTACCATACTGATCTTCCTCATATTTTATTTGTTGTATAAAATGAGAAATCCAGCCTGGCTACCTTGTCATGGCATAGTGTGGGTGTGGGTGTGTGTTTCACATCTTGTCATGGGGCGAGGGTGGGAGAGGACTCCTTTCTAGTCCTGACATGTGGGACAGTCTCCTGGACTTCTCAGTGTTTGGAGAAATTGCTCTCATCAACACTATCATAAACATTTTAATATGCAAACAACCAAGCTTTTAACTTTACCTGTAAGATAGAAATGGAATTCATAGCCGGGTGTGGTGGCGCACGCCTGTAATCCCAGCATTCGGGAGGCTGAGGCAGGAGGATCGGTGCAAGTTCGAGACCAGCCTGGGCTACGGAAGTGAGCTCAAGGCCAGCCTGAACTGCATAGCTAGAGCCTGTCTCAAAAAGACCCCCCCCCCAAAAAAAAAAAGGAATTTGTCTTCTACAATTGCTGAAAATTGCACTTTCGAAAGACAAGTTCATCATTACAGTCAGATATTTTTAAAGCAAAGTTTGTGATGAGTATTTGTCCTTTTATTTCATAAGATTACAGTAAATAAATGGGATGATAATAAAAACTGTGTTACTTTGGTTTTCAGTTTTAAGTTTCTTATATAAGGAGGGTTAAGGTTTTCTTTTTTATATATTTTAGGGAACGGTCTACAGGGTGTTCAGGGTCTCACTACTAGATGGGACTCATAGTGATCTGCCTGATTACAGCCTCCCAAGAGCTGGGATTACAGTTGTGCACCACCACACCAAGTCTCAATTGCCATCTCAGTGTACCCTGGGGATGGGGCTGACTCAGTAGGTCTGGGGATAGACCCCCTGGCCCCTGTGCCTGTTTACAGGTCCCTTAATTCTCTGAGCTGATTGGCTGGCCCAAAGTTTTTAAAACTCTATAAAATTATAAACATGAGATAAACTTTTGTAGATACAATCATCTTTGTGCCTCATGACATTGGGCTTTTGACAAAATAAAATTTATTTTTCTACTGTCACTATTATGAAAGTTTCTGCTGCAATAACTGAAAACATTTATTAACATACAACATTTCTCTATAATCATGTAAAATGCTTTTTATATGCATTACCTTGATTCAGCAACTATTATGACATTTTTTATTCTTTGTAGAAAATAAAGCTTTCCATTTTTATATGGATTACGTAATTCTTCATAGTCATATATTTCTTACTGGCATATTATAATTGATTCTGTCTTATATTAGGATTTCTATTATTTATTAAAAAACTATACTTTAACATATTCTGATGATTTTAAAATATCGAAAACAGCTATGTCACAGTGAATGCATATAATATGGGAGTATTTAGAAGAACTATAATGAAGCACTGTTATGGTTGAAGCATTTAGTCTGCCAAAGTACTGAAATTTTAGCAAAGACCTTCATAGTGTGAGAAAAATAAAACCATCTTAAAAGTATGGGCTTTTCTTATAACTTTACTTATGAAATTCTGTACACATTAATAGAGATGTTATACAGCCAAGACATTATTAATAAATTGTTTGAATTGTGAATGTTTTCCTTAAATGCTTATTATCATTATTTAATTACACTTTAAAGATATACATGTCACTTTTGTCATTCTTCATGTTAAATAATGCTCATTGTTTTAAGTTAATAGACATTGAATATTTGTATAAAGACCACAGAGTACCAGAAACATGAGTATCATTGTATAATCTTATTATGTGTAGGAGAATGGCTATTTATGTGGGAAAACACTTGAATACATTTTGGTGAAATGAAAATGGGTGACTTGGGGAAAACCATTTAATAAGTAGTTCAATGTGCATTTAACACTAAAAAACACAAGGCCATCACCACAACATTCTATTAAGATACTGAAGTATTAACGAATGGCCTACATAGCCTTCTAAGCCAGCTAAACAGAGTTTATCTCACAGGTTACTTGGTAAAGTTTAAGCAAAACATGTCCCAGCAAGTCTTGAGGAGACCTCCACCATGGAGTCTTGATACACACTGGAAGGTAGTTTTAGAGATTCAGCTCTCCTTGGACAACCACTATCATCTCCAAAGCAAGCCTGAGCTATTTCCTACAAGATTCCTGCTACCGTGGGTGACCAGGTGGTCCACCTCGCTTTGCCTACTGCACTCCTTGCTGTCCAGTGTTCTCCTCATAGTCTGACTGACTCATGGCTTCTGTTCAGGCAGAATTGTTCAGTGTTACAGTTTGGCTTTGTACTGAAGAAAAGACCACGAAAGGAGTCTGTCCTGTGCCTCTTAGGGTGATTGGCAGTGTTTCTGTGTGCCTAATTGATGCTAAAATCCCTCCCCCAAAATATGGTAACCAAACATTTCCAAATTGTCTTAAATGTTCCTAGGGACTAGAACAAAATCAAAACTGGTTTTAACCAGCAATTTGTGTTTTCAAATTAACTGGGCTACATCTCTCTCCAGGACCCTTCTTTTGCTACCCACTCTGTGGTACAATTAAACTCACTTCCAGACAAGGAGCTTCTTGGAAATGGCAGAGTGCCCAGCCGAAGTCCTAAGTGGCCTCCACATTAGAGTTAAATAATATCTTAGCTCTAAACCTAAAGGTATGCTAAATAAACCCAATTAGAGACACAATTTCCTTTTAATCTGTTAATGTTTATAATAATTTATTTCTTTAACTTGGAAGGATTTTGTAGAAATAATATTTTTAGTGATGAAGAAGAGTTTATTTGAAGTTCAATAATTCCTTCATTTTCACATTTGTTTATATTTTATTAAATCCAAGTAAAATAGAATGGACTACTTTTAGTTTAACATATACTTTCAAAATGTGACTTAATTTTTACAAAAGAAATTCTATCTCTCTATCTGCTACTTCTATCAGTATATATAGAGAGACTTTACATTTGTGTACGCTGCTTATATCCCACAATGGCTAGTTTCAACTTCCCGTTGATACTAGTTGAATGATTTGGGGCAGTTTACTTAAACAATTAATACCTTCATATCTTAAATGGGGATAAAAGCAATACCCTTTGTGTATGATTTTTAGGATAACTAGTGAATTACTGTTTATTTAAAAAATTTAAAATACCAGCTAGATATACAATAGAAATAATGGTTATACTCATTACAACAAGAGGTTTTATCCTATATTATTTATTGTTTATGCTGGCAGTTGTAAGGATATAAACATATATCAAGCTAGATACTTTGCTCATTTTAAATATATGCAGTTAGCTTTATGTATTTTACTTCAAGAAAGCTAGAGAAAATTGTCTAGTAAATAAAAATATACTTATGCTAATGATTAATGATAAAATGGCTATTTCAAAGAGTTGAAATCTGTGGGAAACGTTTATAGTTTATTAAGTTTTGTTGAGTTTAATTAAACTATTCTACTTTTTAAAGAATTGTCAGTAACGAGTATGTGTACACAACATAAATTATTTATCATTACATCTTGGAGCATTTTGAATATAATAATATCTCCAATATTCATCCCTAATTTTTTCAATTGTTCTCCATGAGACAGACGCTTGCTTTAATATTCCTTTTCTAAGTCTTGCAGTGCGATGACTCCATTGCTTATCCTTTGACAGGTCTACGTGATAGAGAACAAAATGTCTTTGCTCTGTCTCTGCAAGGCTCGAGAACTTGCTCCCTCACTTGCCTGTGTATTGTATTTCTTTTCTGTATTCAAAAACAATTTGCACAGTGGATGAACCCTTCCTGATAGTTAGCTTAATAGCATGCTACAGGATAGGTGACATGTTGCTTCCTCCTCTGTGGAACGCAAGTGCTCTTAAGCAATTACGATGTAGCAATTTCTCACATAGAAGAAGTGCTAAACACTTAAATTTCCTCCTCATTTCTGAGTCACGATAATTTTGTTCTTCTGGTGGTTGCCGCTTTTTGTTCCCACAGGATGGAGCAAATTGCATTTTCACTAACCTGTCTCCGAGTGAGCCAAAACTAAATTTTGGAGCATAACGTCAAGACAATCTGATAATCTTCATGTTTTACACTATTAGTGGTTAACCTAGAGCTTCCTTTTCTGATTTGCATGCACGCCTGCCCTCTCCCAATCAACACCTGTTGTGTCCTTGTGGTGCCCAAGTAAACTCAGCCCCTAGTCCAATCCAATGAAAGCTCCAACCCCTACTCTGCCTTGAGGCTCTCCAGCTTCTCTTTGGCCACCCTCATGTTTTAAATATTTTTTAAAAATACATATTTTCTTTTGCTACAGAAAAGAAAGTATGTGTCTTGCCTCTATACCTATGGGCACTATTATCTTTTTTAACTTACATTTTATTTGTTGCTTATTTTATAGACTCACTTTCTAAATTACCTTTATCTAAGGCTGGCGAGATAGTGCCTTGGATTAAGCACCTACTTAAGCAAGCACAGGGACTGGGGTTCGATCCTCCGTACTGTATGCTGCACTGTCTCCACCCCGCGTGCACTGAGAGGTCCAATGAGGTCAGGTATGATGGCATACACCTGTCATCTTAGTGTTGGGGAGGCTGAAAATAGCCTCATAGGAGGATCACTATGAGTCCAAGCTACATAGTGAGAGACTCTGTACCGAATATATATTTTTAAAACACTACTTTTATATTTTGTTGCACAATGTACATCTATAACAAGAGTTTAGAAAATGTCAGTGATTATCATATTGTTTTCTTCTGATGTTGGCAATGACAGTGATTGCCTCCGGGCCTTTTTTTTTTTTTTTTTTTTTTTTTTTTTTTTTTTTTTTTTTTTTTTTTTTTTTGCTGTTGCATGTATTCATAAAACAAGAGAGTGGAACACAACAGTTGGATTTCCTCCCTTGGCTTGGGAATCTTGCATGATACCACTATACCAGCGGCACTGTGATGGCTTAGGAATAGTGTGGCACCAGCATTTCACTGTCATTTGACATGACTATATTTTCCCTAGTAGTATCATGTGTTTTTCTTTTCTTCTTTGTTATCCCTAACCAAGTCCCTTTATTGTCTGGTGAGGATTTTTGTCAAATTCTCACTCTGATTCTCAACACATCTCATGCCCTCATCGGCCCTGGCTGTTGCCTCTAATGCTGGTCCACACTGACCTCCCTGGGACACCACTGAATGCAAGATTTACACTTCGGGTCTTGCCCTCCGTGTGGCGGAGCCTTCTCTGTCATTCTTAGATGATATTTAGAAGCTTTAACACCTCTTTAAGACTCTCTTTTTCTCCAAATGTCCTTTGAGAACGTGCTTGTTCTCTTATTGGTTTGGTTATTTTTCAAATTGAAGACTTAGATTTAGAAGTGGAAGGAATTTTAGAGATAAAGCAATTCCAATGCATTGATAAGCCCCAGATAATCCAAGTGATCTTATCAGTATTTATTGCACAGCTGAGAGTGGATTTATCTCGGAAATGTTAGGACATAGGACACGGCCTTCTTTCCCCCGACCATGGGCTTTTTTCAGACATTTTATCACATACTTATCTCTTGGAATATTGTGTTGTTTCATTGTATAAGCTTTGCTCCCAGTTTGGTAGAGTTCACTTAAAAATTGTTTATAATTTTATATTCTCAAACTTTCTAATATAATCAAAACACAGAAGTGATACATGTAATTTATTTTTTTGCCTTCTTTTCCTCCCCCTAAGACACACACACACACACACACACACACACACACACACGCACACACACACACATACACACAGAGTCAGGACCTACATAATAATATTATTGTTCCCGTCAGATTACCACATAATATATAATACGATAATATGTATTTGGCTATTCTATCTAAATTCAAGTAAGAACACACTGTGCAGTTTCCTTAATGACCAAATCATCAACTCAGTTTTCAGAATGTAACCCATCACTAAAGGATGCATAACTGTTTATGTATGTATAAGTGGGACTCTGGTACCAATCCTGGTCTTAATAGAATTCTATTTTTAAGAAATTTTATCAAATACGTATACAGAAAATAGAGACTTTTCAACAGAATTTTGTGATCCTGTATAAGTGTTCAGTTTTGAACAAATACTAGATCAGAAAAATGTCTTGGGTAGCTCTATGACTTGCTCTACTTCTGCTGCCTCAAATTATCACACACTCTGCCTGTCACCTTCTTTGGTTATGCTTTCTATCCTCAAGGCAATGGTAGTCACCAGCATGTGACAAGAAGTCTCCCAATTGCTCCACCAAAGCAAATACCTATAAGAGGCTGCATAAAGCCAGAGTTCACATAACAGTGCTTTTCATCTCTGCTTTAGAATCTGTCCTCTGGTTCAACCCAGAAACCAGGCCCAACACATGAGTGAGATTGCCCTGGGCCCGCTGGAAACTCATTTGACCCAGCAACCAGGCCCAGAATGTGAGTGGAACTTCAACTGCAAGACGGGCTCAGTGTTGAAAATTGCCACAGAACTCCCTGCAGAGAGACTAGATACAAGACCTATCTGGCTGATCCAGGAACAGAACATCTTGCCAGAGTAGCACAGCAGCTTCACCTCCAAGGGCTGCAGCAGGAAGATGTGGAGCACAGCAGCCAGACCCAAGCCAACTTACCTGGTTGGGTTTGAATATGGTATATCCAGATCTGTTGCTAAAGAACTCTACCAAACCTCTACACCAAGAAGGCAGGGCTATACAAAATGACAAAGGAACAAAATGTGCTCTCAGGTCTCCAGCCCACCCAGAACAAACACAGGGACAATAGAGTAGATGAAAGTAGAAAATAATCTCTGAAATAATAGCATCTGAAGTAAAGAAACAGCTACAGAAAGGTATAGAGGAGGAAATCAGTTCAGAAATAATTTTTGAAGTTAAAGAAGAACTAATACCTATAAGAAAAGAAGTACTAAGTGCCTCTAAAGAAGACACTGATAGAATGTGTCCCTTGCTTATCACTGGTTCATTATATAACTCTCACGTGTTTAAATTTCTTGTTCCATTGACTTACAAGATAGTTCACTGTGTTCCTTGGAACAGGTATGTCTTTGTGGATCACGTGTAGCTCTGTTTCTTTTCTAGCAGTCTTACCTCAAATCTATAAAACTATAAAACAGAAAATGTGTGTGGGGGGTGAGGAGAGGCTCAGCTGCTTTTAAGACAGTTGTATGGAAAACAGTGTCAGTCATAAAATGCCCTAGAAGTAGCAAGGACAGGTTCCAACAGAAGGGAGCCTTACAATGAATTGCCCTTTCATGAGAGAGCAGCCCCGCTGAAGCATTCAGTTAGCAATCCAAGCTTTGCTTTGCTAGTAAAGCTACTCATGCCTAAAATAAGTTGTCTTAGTCATTAATTAGATCATAAAACCACTGAATAAACTAACTGACATCTTTGCAAAATGGGGATTTAATTATAAGCCTTAATCTTGGCAGTACTCCTTGAAAAGAAACCTAAAACTATGGCAATGACTGTGTAGACTTAATAAAATGTAACCTTCCTGCTTATTAGCGACGTTTACCTCACTTCAGGGGTTTCCTTCTTTCAAGCTGTTGGCACACCTGAGCCACTGTCCACTTGAGAGTTTCATGGAGACATATGTACTGCTTCAGCTACAGAGCTGGCAGGCAGAAGCCTCTCCCAGGATGTATCATTTAATTCTTATGTTTAACCAGAATTTTAACTAGGAGGAAAACCAATACCTGGTGGCATGATGAATTTCCTTGTATCTGTACCTAATCTAAGTTTTCTTTTTTCTAGGAGACATGAGGATTACCAAAATTAGCAGAAATAAATTAAAAATAAATTTGTTTGTCTTGTGAAAAAATCCATTTTGAGTTAATGAGATCCTCTGTTGGGAAACAGGCTTCCTTTGGGAGGTATTTGTGCATTCTGCACTGAAATGATTAAGCATGAAAATACCACGGCTGAGAGCATCACTGCCCTGAATATTTTCTTTCCCGGGAAGCTTCAGAAGTGATGGCTCCTCAACACACCCCACCCTAAGTTTCCATGTAAATTAATGGAAGGAGTATAGTGTTCTAAACCTTATCCCCCAAGTAGGTAATCTAGAACTTTGTCGTGGAGAGCACCAGTGAGGGGAACAATTGCACAGGCTGCCTTCCTTATAGCCACAGGGGCTCAAAGGAAGTTGGAGGTTCTGTCTTCCACAGGTGCTTCTGGGACTGTGCTGTGTAATGAAGAGAAGGTAAGTAGATGTTCACAGATCTGTCTCAGGGTTGGCCCACATTATTTCTGCTTCTCTTCTACTGGATAGAACACAAAAATACGGATTTAAAGGGAGCCAAGAGGCTGGCTGCTCCTACCTCACAGCGAGGTATATTTGCTTGGCAGTGAGCTGTCTCTGCCACAACTGTTTAAACTTCCTTCACCCAAGAAAGCTTCTTGCTGGAGATCTCACCTCAAGGAAGCTGAGGTTTTGTGAAAGGAGATCCAGAAAGGCTATTTCCTGCTTTACAGTTCCAGCAGGGAGACTTGATTTCTGTCAGTGGATTTTGGGACCATGGGCACCAAACAAGTACTTACCCAATAAATACCATTTTCATTAGCGAGTTCGTCACACTTGCAGCCTTATGTCGCACGAGTGGAGAGCACCGCCCTCCTTTACTCCTTTGCAGGCTCTCTTCTTGTTCGATCATTTACTGATGACTTTTCCACCAGTTTGAAACATCAAGGTCTACAGGGCTGACATTTTGGGGTCTCTATCACTCCTCTCAATTAAAAATGATTCTTTCATTTTGGAAAGTTCAGACTGAAAACCATAGACTGTGTTTCTGGCATACAAGCAAATGCCCTATTGCTGGAATTGGTGGGACTGGAAGCTCCAGAAGATTCCAAATATATTTGTTTCCTCTTTCCCCTGATATGGAGTTACACAAAATTCATTTTGTCATTCTATACTATCCCCACTTTGTTCAGGTTTTTTTTTTTAACCTACTCAAGAAATAAAAGAATGGTGTATGTTAAGGATGGCTAGCTAGCTCAGCAGAGGAAGAGCCTGCTTAGGCAAGCGCAGGGACAGCGGTTCCATCCTCCGTCTCCAGCTCTGGGCTCGTTGAATTGGCGGTCGAGTCTGGAAGTGGTGGTGCATGCCTGTAATCCCAGGGCTGGGGATGCTGAAAATGGGAGGATCAGTAAGGGTCCAAGCAGCGCAGTGAGACCCTATACCAAATACATAAAAAATAATGTGTATTAAAAAGAAAAACAGGTGGCGCAGAGCATCGTCTATTGCCTCCACGCCAAAATTAACCAGTTAATGATCTGAATTCCCTGTTTGCCCAGCTGACCACAAAGGTTGCTACCCTGGTTGAGGTCATCACCTTCCTCTGGATGGAATTCCCCACCTGGGATGCCCAGCAGGTGATCTGCCAGGCGTGGATCACCTCAGCAGAACCTCTGGTTCCTCACTAAGCTTTCCTCTGTGAACTCTTCCAGTTTCAACCCTTTTAACAAAATTTCCTCAGTCACTTGGTAACCCATTGTCCCACTAAGCTTGGGACTACAAGGTCTTCTGGTGGATAAAGGCCAGGAAAATCCCAGGCAAAGTGAGGTGGGCTGCTCTTCTACCCTTCACCTCTTGAAGAGCAGGTAGCAGCACCACCAGACCCAGCGCTTCCTTGCTTTCCCACCATGCCCTCTGCTTCCCCTGCGGCAGCCAGTTGATGTGCCCTTAGCTCAGCAGATGGCATTTCTCAAACTGTGATCCCATAGCACCCACACCAGACTAGATGAGCTTTTTGAAAACACAAACCCCTGAGCTGTACCCCTATCACCTCTCAAATCACAGCTGATGTGGAATAGAAAACCACTTTTCTAATAAGTACCTTATGGCATAATTAGGATGTGCTAAAATCAGGGCTTCACTTCCTTAAGAAGTCCATTTATAGAGTAGCAATGGACTCTTTTTTTCACCTTTCTGGATCCAGTTTACATAACTGGAATCTTGCTCTTATTTTTCAGTGTACAAAACTTCAGAAGATCCAAGTGATTGTGTAGAGGGGACTCAGAGTTTAAGTTGGGGTTGCCAACTGCTGCCCCACAGGAGTGTTTCCTGTGTAAAATAGGCCCCAGTACACAGGTTTCAGGTGTCCCCCTCACTGTCCCTCCAGGGAGGTCACTTGGTGTTCAGACTCCCATGAGCCCCTGCATTCATTGCACTTTCTGTAGCAGATGGTTAGAAAGTGTCTTTGATGCAGTAATATCTGTACTGCAGCCAGTCTTTCAGAGGAAGATCTCTGGCTGCTTTCTTTGCCGTTTCTGCTGCTGCATAGTAGTTGTGGCAGTGTAAGTCCCTTCCACTGGAATCTGAACAAAATGAGGTGCTGCTTCTCCCACTGGGTTAGACCTATGAGTACTCTTCAGAGAGGTTCTGCTCCTTTGCTCCCGGCTATTAAGCTGGGTAGTCAGTTTTTCTATAAGGAGAAAGAGAAGAGAGCAATTAATGTCTCTAGGTTTAAACATCTTCCTTTAATTTCTGGACAGTAGATAGAACATTCCAGTTTCTGGATAGCACACCCCAATTTATTTATTCATTTTTATTTTATTTTTTTATAGAAAATACAAAGTAGTTATGATAAAGAATCCATAAATGATACAGAATTCCGTTAAACAAAATAATAAGAATTCAACAGTATTTGCTCTATTGCATAGTGTTACCTTCAACTTAGTTGTTTAGACTACCAGGTATAGGCACATAAAATTGGAAAAAGAAGAAAAAAACATAAGAATTTAAGGGCTGTAATGAGAGCTTAGTGGAATAAGCGTCTGTCTGGCAAATACAACGTTCAGTGTTCAATCCCCAGTTGGGGAGAAAAAAAAAGACATTGTGGAAATACTTAAGGATATAAAGGAAAAACGAAAAAAAAACTGATTCTTTCCATAGACCAGCAGAAATCCACAGTGCAATTGTCCCAATGCAAGCCATCCTGCACATACATTTCATTTTAAGAAAAACTGAGGAAATTAAACCACTTTTTGGCGTTATCATAGATATTTCCACTAGATGGCGCTCCTGGGTTAGCTTTGTTTTCGGTTTCCATCAATGCAGGACGTTTGCATCGAAGCAGCAGCCTAAAGACTCATAATTTATGTTTTGCAATGTATTTGGCGGATTAATAGTACAGTAATGCAATGATTTCATACTGCCTCATGAAGTAAGGTCGTGTCGTTTCCGAGGCTGAGGTAATTATGCCTTGATATAGTGGGAGCTCATTTTAATGCAGTTTATAGTAATAAGCAGGTGAGTGCCTCTGCGGGGCGCCCCAAGTCTATACTTTACTTCAGAATAAAGAGCCCAGAAAGGAACAAACTTCATTTTTTCCAGAGATGGAGCTTGGACCACGCACTGAACTGATCCAGTCCTCAGTTACCTCTCTTGTCTTCCAGGTCTGAAGTAAAAGCCATCAACTCCCTCATTTTTACCAGATTCAGCTCGTTCTCTAGTCCGATTGCACAATGTGGCCTAGGCTTTTAATTTGTACATACTAAGTGTTTGAAATGACATTTTGCCAATACCAAGAATCTGAGAGAGAAGAAAAGCAAGCCTAAAAGATCCTGTAACTATGCACACCTAACTAGTAATTATATACAACAAGAGACACTGAAAGATGGCCAAGGAGGGTCCCAGCGCCACACTTTCCATGTCACCGTGGCTCTGCAACCCAAAGTTAGAGTCCCACGCAGCCATCCAAGCTGACTTCCTGCAGCAGCTGCTGGTTCCAAGCAATGATTGTTTATGAATGATAGTTGATTAGGTCAGCCAGTGTCTGAGCAGCACTGACATCTATGACATTTTAACATTACATTTTTAAGTAGGTAAAATTAATCTGTTAATTAGAATTTTTGCCCTGTAATCTGTCTGGGGAAGAAGTGACCAGAAATGCTGTTGCCAGTGTGCGAAGTTGCACTCTATATTTGTTGCATGCATTTGATGTGTGAGCCTTGTTATTTTATCACTGATTTGATGTCAGGTAAAAGGGCAAAAGGAATAGATATAGTTTAGATTTTTTTTTTATAAAAATGACATCAGAACCAATGAAGTTGACACCTCATTTACAATATCTAGTTACCTGCTTACATTTCACAATTTAAAGTTCACATTTACATTATCAAAGGGCATTCTACATAAATGAAAAAGTAAAATCTGTTGAAATTACAAAATTAACTATATTAACATACATATATGCATTCAGAAATACCCATGTCGGCATATATGAAGCACTCATTTTTACCTAACAATAATTAACATTTCCCTAAAGACCTTAAGTTAATTGGAATTTTCTTTTTAAAATAATTTTAAGAAATTTTATGTATTTAGCACAGGGTTTCACTATGCAGTGTGGACTCATAGCGATTCTCCTGTCTTCCGCCTTTCCAGAACTGGGAATACAGACATCAAACATGCCCACTCTTAGAGGCTGGCTCAGCATGCCAGGGGTCAGGGCCAGCAGCTTGCAGTACTAGAGATTGAACCTGGGTCCTTCTACTTGCCTAGGCAGGTACTTAGACTGTTGAGGTTTCTCTGCTGCCCAATTAATTACAATGTTTTTTTCAACTTTTTTATTGTTTAAATTTAACAATGGTTATATTACATATTTTCATCATCAGATCAGTTTAGATTAATACATATAGGTATATAAGATTGATCAAACAATTAAACATTAACTTTTCTAAATCCACATTACTTTTTTTTTTTTTTTCTTTTCCCCCTTCTTTTCTTTGAAAGTTGACATATTGCAAATTCTCCTCACAATCATTCTATAGAGTGAAGTGTGTGGGCATGACTCACCTCCCTATTGATGTTGCATAGAAAAAAGAAAGAAAGAAAGAAAAAAAAGGAAACAATATACTTCTCTTTGGAATAAGAGGAAGCAGATACATATATAGTCAAAGGTTTTGCAATTGCAGTGTGCTACCAGTGAAGCTTGTGATGTTGGAGGCTATTGAATCTAAGCCTCCTAAAGCTCATCTTACCAATCTAGCTCTGCGTTCCATGCATTGTAATTAAGGATTTTTTTTTTTTTTTCTTGCTGGGTGGTCAAGGGCAAGTCGAAGTAAGACCTGTATAACTAAACATTCATTTTTTTTTTTTTTTGTATCTTCCAGGGTCAAATCCCCTCAGGATTAAATTTGAGACCATAGACAGTACTTTGTAGAACTGTTGTTAGTGTTAGCATTCGGGATGAGTCACGGCCAATGCTTGGCCATTTTGCTTTCTGTGAAAGCCTGAGAGAATGTTTTTCTCTGGGTGACTCTCCTTAGACGCACTGCAGTTCATTCATCCCTTTCCTCTGAGGTCCCATAATCTCCTTGACCAGGAAATTTGGGACACCTCTGAGTCATAGGATATTACAGCACAGGTTCTCTTATATCCTGGGTCTTATTGAACTTGAAGGGCTAGGGCCAAAATATTGGCTATCCTTATAGCCATTCTTTTTCTCCAATTGTTGGTCTGTTAACTTACATTCTCAACCCTCCAGCAGAAAAGCTTTGTGATACTCTTATTCTATAACATAGGTACTGGGCTTATCATCATTGGCTTTCTGAGTATCAAATGTCTTTGACTTAGCTTGTAAATGATATTTTCTGACCATCATTGATATTCTAATAACTTTCCATACAATGTGATATAAGCACTTACACAATTTTGACACAGATATTTGGAAATTCAAGGAAATACAAAATTGTAGCCTGTCAAGAATATGGTTTTTGGCTCAGTCTCTTATTTTCAAGTACTACTCTTGAGAGAATGACAGTAACTGAGTTTACACCAGGAGCAGTACATATCAAAAAGACAAGAGTGACATGTATTCCAAACATGGTTTTAGCGTTACATTGTGCTATAATCAATATGCTGAACCTTTTGAAGGTTCTTGAGACCAAAATCTGATTCATCCTGTGTACATAAGTGTATGGTTTTGCTATTGATGTTTTCTGCTTTGTCTGCTTCCAGTCACTTCGTTGTTTAATCCATAACACAGTCAGCTGTGTTATGCCCTTAAGTTCTAGTTTTCTTCTTTAAAGTTCTTATATTAGGGAGACTATACAATATTTACACATATAGGTCTGGTTTATTTCACTAATGAGTATATGTTCAATATACATCCATTTATATATGAAGTCTTCAAACTTATCATTCTTTATGGATGAGTAGTATTCCATTGTATAAAAATACCACATTTTTTTTAACCATTCTTCAAATGATGG